>JAVJIF010029620.1:0-89998 GCA_038442645.1 Agave tequilana | reverse complement strand
TATAATTGTAAATGAGTTACATGTATGTAAATTTTACGGTGTTTAGTTGGTAATATAAAATTGTAAAGTGGGAAAGTGTATTGTACTTTACGGTGTTTGGTTGTCGTAATGTATAAGTCGTAAGTGAAAAAGTTGACCACAAAATTAACTATTTGGTGATTTTAAAAGTTTTAATACTGCAAATAAATATTAAAAAAGTTAAATATTAAAATTTTTTAATATTAATATAAAAAATATTACAAATTTGTATGACCACAAAATTAACTGTAACTGGGCTGTAAGTGAGTGGTAACTGGGTTGCAAGTGAGTGTTAGTTGAGTTACGTAAGTCTTTTACGAATTACGGTCCAAACAAACGCCGTAGTTGTAACTGGGTAGTAAGTCATTTACGAATTACGGAGTTTTACGCGAAACAAACGGCCCCTAAAAAGAAGAGTGTAAAGTATCATCAAGTTATCAAGTTATGTTTTCAACCTTTGCATGCCCCCATTTTCTCTGTTCTCTTTTACAACAAATACACATTCTAAAATATTTGCTCGCATCTATTTAAGTACTTTTCATATATCTTTCTGAGATAAAAAATAACTAGCTGTTATAAACGTGGCTGCCTATCTTTACTGTGCACCATTAATGAGTTTACTATGCGCTGATGTAAGCGATGATGCAAGCGTGCATAGTGACTGCATAGTACCCCAAAGTTTTCCTATAAATAGGCCCTCCCTGATTCATTTCAATGTATACACTTCAGAAATCAATAAGAATTTCTACTTCTACTCTGTCTCTAAAAATCTCTGTTTTGGTGTTATATTTTCGGAGTTTTACAACACGTTATTAACACGATCACTCTAGTCTGTCTCCAGCCTCTACCTCCGTCAGCTCAGGGAAAAAGCCTACCACATCAAGCCTCCACCTCCATTAGCTTAAGGTAAAACTTGTCACGAGCATCTACTTCCATTACTCAAGGAAAAGTCCTATCACAAGTCTCAGCCTCTACCTCTACTATCTCAAGGTAAAGAATGGCAAGTTACTATACTTATAATATTCGTATAACACCACTACTATAATGAAAGGAGGCTCTGCCACCTATTTATAAAAATGTGATGTGATTACGAAAAACTGAATTATTATACTAATTATATTCATATAACACCACTACTATAATGAAAGGAGGCTCTGCCACCTATTTATAGTAAAGTGATGTGATTATGATATCTTTACTAACCTCTAATTTGATGCTTGTGTGGATTAAACCCCAAGCTTCCAATATTGTATATTTTATTATTCTACTATTTTATTTGGACAAACACCCACTGAAAGGTTTACCGAGTAGCGTGGTGTGCCAATATTTATTTCAATAATTATTGCTTTATTAATTATGCCTGCAAAACACCCACCAAGTAGAGTGGCGTGCATATATTATAACTCATAAATATATGTAGTACAATGCATTTATTTTATCATTTTCTTAATTACAATATTTAATTATATAAAATCTAAATTATTTTTCTCTCTCCCCCCAACGGCTATAAACCCAACGGTTATAAACCCCCAACGGCTATATCCCCAAACTGCTAAAACCCCAACGGCTATAAACAGTTATTTTTCATCCTATAAATTGGTGAATTCTAAACCACATAACTCACTCCTCAATCTCTTTTCATTCTCAAAATTTTCATCATCTCTAAAAGCTTTGTGTTTGAGTTTTTCGCAAGATGCTTAGTCTATTTCTGAAGTTTATTATTGTCGTCATCATCATCAATACTTTTATCGCTTTTCTTGGAGATATGGATCCCAGTGAATTTTACCCATATTTTTTTATTTTAATGTTCACCTCCCTCTTTTGATTGTAGCTATTATGATTGACATGCAAGTTTTTTTTGAGAAATAAAAATATTGTGATTCTAATTATTTTTATATTTTTTTATACTTATCACCATGTCAAACTTTGCAAAGCTTGAGTTCATTCCACTTGATATCACGGGAAGGAATTATATGTCTTGGGTTATTGATATTGAGATGCATCTTGAGTCAATGGGTCTCACTGAAACCATTAAATAAATAACTCTACGACATTGCAAGATAAGGCAAAGGCGACAATCTTTATCCGCAGACATCTTGACGAAAGTTTAAAATGTGAATATCTCACTGTAAGAGACCCAGGTGTCTTATGAAAAAATCTCAAAGAAAGATTTGATTATCAAAAGGAAGTTATACTCCCTGCCACCCGTGATGAATGGAATGCTTTGCGCTTCCAAGATTTTAAGAAAGTTAGCGACTACAACTCTGCAATGTTCAGAATAGTATCCCAGTTGAAATTCTGTGTGGTAGATATCACGGATGAAGAATGTTGGAGAAGACTTACTCCATATTTCATGCATCCAATATAACACTGCAACAACAATATAGGTTGCGTGGTTTTAAGAAATATTCTGAACTAATTTCATCTCTTCTTGTGGCAGAGAAAAATAATGAACTTTTGATCAAAAATCATCAGTCTCGTCCTACTTGTTCAGCAACATTTCCAGAAGCAAATGCTGCATTCTCTAAAAATTATGGACGAGGATATAATTATGGTCGTGGCCGTGGACGAGGTCGTGGCCGTGGTCGTGGACGTGGCCGTGGACGCGGTCGAAGTGGTTTTTATAACCCTTCACAGAATAACGCGATCCACGAGAAGCATCATGTAAAAAGACATGATAAAGGAAAAGATGTTCGTGAAAGTTCTCTTCGGAATCCTGAAGATTCCTGTTATAAATGTGGCTCCAAAGGACACTGGTCTAGAGTGTGCCGAACACCGGAGCATCTTTGCAAGCTTTACAAAGCATCCTTGAAAGGAAAAGAGAAAGAAGTGAATTTCACTGAACATGATGATCCTATAGATGATTCAACTAATCTTGATGCTTCAGATTTTACTGATGATTTTGTTGATCTTCCAACCCATCATGACACTGGTGATAATTAGACATATGGTTATGTATTATCATATTTTATTATTTGTAATTTTCAAATTTATCTTTGAATGAAATATTTCCCTTATAATAATATGTTTCAAAATTTATTCTTACCAAATTGTTTATTTTGCATGAAGCTTGATATGGATTATTCTAATGATGAAGTCAAGACCAAAAGTGGAGAGATTTGCATACCGGATAGCGGTACAACACATACTATTCTCAAACATAAAAGGTACTTCTCTGAATTAAAACCAACAAAGGCAATCATCAATACAATATCAGGTCCTGTAGACTTGATTGAAGGGACTAGTAAAGCCAGCTTTATATTGTCAAATGGAACAAAGTTTTTTATAAAAGATGCTTTGTTCTCACCAAAATCCAAAAGAAATTTGTTGAGTTTTAATGATATATATCTTCATGGATATGATACTCAGTCTGTAACTGAAGAAAATATGAAGTATATGTATCTTACTACTTATGTATCAGGAAAGAAGTGCATACTAGAAAAACTACCAAAGCTTTCCTCAGGATTGCATTACACATATATAAATGTGATAGAGTCACATATGGTAGTTAAAGAAGATACAGAGACAGTAACTCTGTGGCATGATCATTTAGGTCATCCTGGTTCAATGATGATGCGAAGAATTATTGAGAATTCACATGAACATACATTAAAGGGCCAGAAGATCCTTCAAGTTAGTAAAATTCCATGTGAGGCTTGTTCTCTAGGAAAATTAATCACAAGGCCATCACCAGCTAAAATAAAAACAGAATCACCTACATTTCTTGAACGTATCCAAGGTGATATCTGTGGGCCTATACACCCATTGTGTGGACCATTTAGATATTTTATGGTATTGATAGATGCCTCTAGTAGATGGTCACACGTTTATTTATTGTCAACTCGCACTGTGGCATTTGCGAGATTTCTTCTCAGATAATTAGATTAAGGGCACAATTTCCTGATTATACAATCAAGAGAGTTAGACTTGACAATGCTGGTGAGTTTACGTCTCAGGCGTTTAATGATTATTGTATGTCAATTGGAATAGTTGTTGAACATCCTGTTGCCCATGTACATATACAAAATGGTTTGGCTGAGTCACTGATTAAGCACCTCCAACTTATTGCTAGACCATTAATAATGAGAACAAAGCTTCCTATTTCTGTATGGGGTCATGCAGTTTTACATGCTGCATCATTAATTCGCATCAGACCAAGTGCATATCATGAGTACTCCCCTCTACAATTAGCATTTGGTCAAGAACCAAATATTTTCCATCTTAGAATTTTTAGTTGTGCGGTATATGTACCGATTACTCCACCACAACGTATAAAGATGGGTCCTCAAAGAAGACTGGGAATATATGTCGGCTACGAATCTCCTTCTATTATAAGATATCTTGAGCCTAAAACTGGTGATGTTTTTACGGCTCGGTTTGCCGATTGCCACTTCAATGAGGCAATTTTCCCAGCATTAGGGGGAGAAAAGAAACATCTAGAGAAGGAGATTACATGGAGTGAACCATCCTTATTGCATCTTGATCCTCACACAAAATAATGTGAGACAGAAGTGCAAAAAATTATGCATTTACAAGAAATAGCCAATCAATTGCCAGATGCGTTCACTGATACGAAAAGAGTGACTAAATCATATATACCAGCTGTAAATGCTCTTGCTCGGATTAAAATCCCAAAAGGATAATCCGAGAATGAAGTCACTAATGAGTCTAAGACACGCCTGAAGCGTGGTAGACCAATCGGTTCCAAAGATAAAAATCCTCGAAAAAGAAAAGGAGCAGATAAGCACGATGACCCCAATGTGTAAGAATGTGTTTCAGAAGAAACACAAAATAAGCCCAATGTACAAGAATGTGTTCCAGAAGAAATACAAAATAAGACAAATCAAGAGATGGAAAATCCTGAAGATATAGAAAATCATGAGATCTCTATTGATTATGTCAATACAGGAGGATTATGGAATCGCAATGAGATGAAAAATATGGATGAGATATTTTCCTATTCCGTAGCATGTGATATTGTTAACGGAAGTGAGGATCCTGAACCAAGATCCGTCACTGAATGTCAAAATAGACATGATTGAACAAAGTGGAAAGACGCTATACAGGCTGAATTGAGTTCGCTTAATAAGCGTAAAGTATTTGGACCTATTATTCTCACGCCTGAAGCCGTGAGGCCAGTAGGATACAAATGGGTCTTTGTACGAAAACGCAATGAGAAAAACGAGATTGTAAGGTATAAAGCCCGACTTGTTGCTCAATGTAGGCTGTCTAAAAATGACTAACAGACCAGCCATTAAAGAAGCAGAGTCTCAAGCTCTAGACGCGAGGAATCGATGCTCGCGTCTCAGCATCAAGGCGCGTCAGCTCTACACCCGCGTCTCAACGTCCAGACGCGTCGGCCCGAAGCCCGCGTCTCAGCATCAAGGCGCGTCGGCCCGACGCCCGCGCCTCAGCGTCCAGACGTGAAGGCCCGAAGCTCGCGTCTCAGCATTAAGGCGCGTTGGCTCGACGCCCGCGTCTCAAACTTCAAGGCGCGTTTGGCTCAATGCCCACGTCTCAGTTGCAACTGCCCTGATTGCGGGGCCAGTCACCGCGCATGTAGCGGGTAGTGGCCCCTCATTCGGGAGCGTTTTCAGGAGGTACCTTCACCCCCTGAGACCCCTATAAATAGCCTTGTTTGCTATGAAGAAGGGATCGAAGCTTTTTTTAAAAAGGAGGGAGAGTTTTGAGAAGATCGAAGCTTTGGAAAGGTCGAGAATTAAGAAGGTCAAGGCATCATCAAGATCGATCGAATCCAGGCAGGAGGATCATCAAGAGAGAAGCACGACTCTTCAGCGAGCTTACTGAGTACTAGCCGCTCTTCGCCTACCTCCTCTTTGAGAGTTTTGGTAGACTGAGCTGAGTTACTCTTTCTACCGACCGAAGAGAAGACCCCCGACGGTCCAGGACGGTCATCTGGTCAACGGAGAACAAGATTCACTCTCCATCGCCACACGAAGAACCCAGCCTTAAACAAAGGGAAGATTCAGACATCCTCCCTCCCTTGTAACTGGAAAAGAGGGAAGAGCAGTTCTTTGGGTTGTAATCGTTTCACTTGAATCAAGGAAATCTTTTACAGCTAAAACCACTTTCTCCGACCACCAAGTTTTCCGGCCCCTACAAGAGATGGCGACTCCGCTGGGGACTTTCTTCGTTACTGACGAGCGCACCGTGGTGCAAGATGTCGTTCTCCGTAAGGGAAAATGGTCGAATCCCTCGTCGTCGAGTTCGACCAGGCGAAGTATGAAGAGTTCCTTTCTTCTGGCTCCAAGAGCCCAAAGACCCGCGTCTGCCGCAGGGTCTCAAGTGGACAGCCCCCTGAAGCCCAATCTGAGGCTCTGTCGGGTGCTCCTGCTGCCCACTGTGCCAAGTTTGGTTCACGCGCCGATGCCTCCCAGAAGGCCCGCGTAACCTCAGACACCTCTGCTGCGATCAACCGCGTCGCGCAGAACACACGCGCCAACGCCTCTCTGAAGGCCCGCGTGGTCCCCGGCACATCTACTGGTGCGAAGGACCGTGTCGCACAGAACGCCCGCGTCAGCGTCTCTCAGGAGACCCGCGTGGCAAACACCCCTGGTTCTACAAACCAGGAAGTTGTTGGCTTCTCTCTTCCTCCACGGCGCAATCGGAATGCCGAGCGTCGACAGAGAAGACGCGCGCGTCAACACTCGGTCGGAACCGTTGGTTTTCTGACTGGGGTTGAACGCAGCGTACGATCCGATGCCTTGCCCGCACCTCGTCCAGTGCGAGAGGTCCGTGTTTGGCGACCCAAACGCGAGACTCCCCAAGTTGAGCCTTCTGAAGACCAACTTGCCAAACGCCAAAGCGAAGCTTCTGCGTCTTGTCAAACGCAGGAAGCACGCGCCCATAGGCGTGGGGCCCAGCAGCCCACTCTCTCCCAAGTCTCTCTGCTCCAACGCAGCAGACAGCAACGCGAAAGTCGCGTCTCATATCAACAGAGACGCCAGACGCGCGTGACGCAGCCGCGACGCAACAGCCGCGTTTCTGAAACCTGTGTCCAGGCTGAACAGCACATGACTGTCTCCCGTCGTCGACGTTGCGAGACCAGTCTCTTTAATCCCCCTCCCACAGATTTGAGGGATTATTTGACAAGGAAAAGGAGTGCCAATCAGACCACTTCTCCATGCTGCTGTCAACAGCTCATCCAGATGCTCTCTGGATGCCATTGCGAGTCAGGCGTGCACCAGCCGTCTTTAATTAGACAGCTGACCCTGATTCCCCCGTCAGCCAAGAGAAGACGCTCCCACAGGAGGAGAACCTTCTCAGATGTTGAATACCCGGAGCTTACTGCAAACATGACTAGCAGAAGCAAGGGAAAACAACTAATGGTCAACTCAGAGGAATCTGACTCTGAACCGGAGGGGGTGTATCAACACACTCGCACCCGGACAGGGGCCATTCCCCCAATTGACTATAATGCCTTAGCCCGCGGCATTAGAATGGGTGGTTCTCACTCCGCTATAGTGGAGTCGCAGGCTTCAAACTCTTCCGTCGAGAAGGAGGCTTCCGCCTACATGGCCGACACTCCTGAGGAGACGACCAGGCGTTTAGAGCAGACGCAGAAGCACCAGATGGATATAATCGCCTCTCAACAGAGATCCATTGACTCCCTTAAGCATATGCTTGAGAAATTGCTTGAAGAAAGAGCGAGATCTCCTCCTAGAAGGCCGAAGGGGAAAGGGAGAAAGGGAGGAAGCCCACCCTCCGAATCTTCTGACGAGACACGACGATCTACCTCGGATGTGTCCAAGCCCTCGTCGCAGGCAAGAAGCGACCAAGACCAGGAGAAGACTCATGCTAAGAGGGTGAGTCAATTGGAACGACGCCTCGAGGCCCTTGCCAATCGCAAAGACCTCCAAGAAGCAGGAGTGGTCCGGCCCTATCCGGCTGAGTGGGACTTAGTTCCATACCCTCCTAAGTTCAAGGCTCCAACCCTCCAAGCATTCGACGGGAAGGGGTCACCCAACCAGCATATCTACTACTTCAAATCCCAGACCGGGAACGTGGTAGATAATGACGCCATCCTGGCACGACTGTTCATCGGCACCCTGAAAGGGTTGGCTTTTGAGTGGTTTATGAAGCTCCCGGAGGGTTCTATCAAGAACTGGGGGGATCTAGAGAAGCTGTTCTTGACACGCTTCTTCGAAGACGACTCCGAAGTCACAATGCCTACCCTTTTAGCTACAAGACAGCGAAAGGGAGAGTCCGTCAAGTCTTTCGTAGAAAGATTTCGGAACATGGCACTCCGATGTCCAAGCGGCATGACCCAGGCCACCCTGGTGGAAACATGTCGCCATAATCTCCAAACCTCACTCCTTGCTCAAATAGGAGTTGCTGAAAGCCGCACCTGGAAACAATTAGTCCAGCAAGGTGAACAGGCTGAGGAGATTGTCGCCCGCGTCAGAGCGGAAGAAGGCAAGCCCAGGCCAGAGAGGTCGACAAGGCGTGCACCAGACACATCCCTCCAAACCAAGCGGAAGGATAATTTGGCGACGGAGACCAAATCTCCCACCAAACCTCAAACAGGCAGGGCAAGTGGCTCTTCAAGCCAGCCACGCCCCAACAAGCAGTATTCCTTCAAGGAGGAACACGTCGATTCGCTCTTCAAGCTACTCAACAAGAGCAATCGACTGAAGCTCCCTGAAATTAGGCGCCCGGAGGAAGTCGGCAAGACCGACAATCCCACCTACTGCTTATACCACAGGATGCTCGGACATCCTACCAAAAGCTGCTACGTCTTTAAGGACATCCTTCAAGCTCTGATTGACGCGGAGGTATTAAAACTCCGACCGGAGCAAAAGAAGATGACAGCCAATATGACGTCGATTCTCCAGTTTGGGACACGACCCCCGACACCCGTGGGGGTGATCTCTGTCCCGAAAGGAGAACTGAGGGTGGTCAACACAGACCCTCATCAGCAGCGGGAGAAAGGCTTGGTACCCATCCCTACACCTCGAGGGGAAATCATGTGGGTCCACCCTGACCTCGTCGACGAGCAACAATGGACGACTGTGACCAACAGGAAGTCCAAAGGCAAAGGGAAGACTTCATCTTGCCATGTGATATGCGCTTCCTCTCGAGAAGCGGACACTGATGTTCCCTCGCTGACTGACTCAGAGCAGGAAACAATAGTCCTGGCCGCAGAGCCCAGCCAACCTACGGCGGGGACCCGTTCAGGACAGGCATACTTGAAGCAGTACGGCGAGACAGCAGCGGCTTCTCCGCAACCAGCCGTAGAACCAGCCAAGCCCTCCACGAAACCACCTGTGGAGAAACAGAAAGAAACCCGGTTTTCTCGGGCTCTTCTAAAAGGTGCAGCAGAAGGATCCTCGACACCTTACCGCTTCGACGTCCTGGCTCAACTAGCCAACATCCCGGCACGCATCACCTTGTATGAACTCCTGAGGCTATCAAAGTCAACCAGAGTGGCTCTACAAGAAGCTTTGGCAAACGCTGAGGTCTTCATGACTCGTGTGCCAAGGGAGGAAGATGTAGAGGATTGCCTCCACGCCTCCCCAAATGCTCCCTGCATCACCTTCACAACGGACGACATGCAGGTTAAAGGGAAGCATGACCGACCCCTATACTTCACGGGGTATATTGGGTCATCCGAGGTGAACCGCATCCAGGTAGACCCAGGGTCTGCGCTAAGCATCATACCTCGCCGGGTTATGCAGTTTCTAGGCATTCCTACCCATCGTCTGAGCCCTACCCAGACGACTATTTACGGGTTCAATGCCAACAGCTCCCGCCCAATGGGGAAGATCAAGCTCAAATGCCAGATCGGGAGCCTCAAGTCAGAAGTGACATGTTACGTCATTGACGCGGACACTTCCTACAACCTGTTGCTGGGACGACCATGGATTCACCGCAATTCCATCGTTCCCTCTACTCTCCACCAAGTCATGAAATACATTGACGAGAGTGGACAGGTCCGAACGTTGATTGCCGAAAGGCATCCGTTTAAAGGGGTTGAAAATTATTTCACGGACTCTCTCTTATATCAGGATCCGGAGGAGACTAATGAAACCCCACAACCAGAGGAGCCAGACTCTGGTAATGAAGCTGACATTGAGCCTGAGAAAGAAGAGTGCCTGTGGGAGTTGGAGCCCATTGTAAAGAGCACTAATAAGCTCGATGTTGATACCACCGACGATGCGGGTGGTTGGTACATTAATGAAGATTTAGACTTTGCGTATTTTCCTGTGTATGTTTCCGATTCAATACCGTCGGATACCACTACCGACGTGGACGATGACCTCTGGTCGGCAATAGATGCTTTGACATCTTTGCATGTACCGGTGAAATCATCCTTCGGGACATACCAAGATAATGGTGACGCGCAAGAGTCTGTATTCATGATTCCAGCCAGACGAAAAGGCCAAAGATCAATACTTTTTGGGCGAATCGCATCTGAACCAATGCCCCACGAAGAATCGGAAGGTGAGGATGAATCCCCTCAGTTCGATCATTATGAACCGAAAACGCTCAAGATGATGAAGCGCATGGGGTATGATCTAACCAACAGGCCTGGGTTGAACTTCGGAAAAGGAAGAAGAACACTGCTTCGATCCTTTGTACCGAAAGGGAAAACCCCTGATTACTATCATCAGACGCGCCGGGGGTTGGGCTATATATCAACCCCAGTGCCATCAGCCTCTGATTCGGAGAGACTGTCAAGTCATGACTGCTCATCAGACACGTCGTCGTGGGAATCAGATGTCAGTGTCGGCAACATCTTCAAAGGGCTTTCAGTAAACATGGTTTCGACAAGCCATATGGAGGACGAAGATGAAAAAATGATCCAATCTGATACAGACCCTTGGATCAGACATTTGAATGCTCTTTGGGACATCCGCTTTGAACAGCGTGAGCCACCCACAGAAGACAAGGTTGTTCAAGTCAACCTAGGAGATGAAGCCAATCCTAAACCCATCTTCATAAGTGACGGCCTGTCACCTTCGGAGAAGAAGGATTTAATATCTCTTGTACAAGAGTATATAGATGTCTTCGCCTGGAATTATGAGGACATGCCTGGACTTGATCCTCAAGTGGCTATGCATCGCCTCAACATCAATCCGGACATGAAGCCTGTTAAACAACAGCAGCGACGGTTCCGTCCAGAGATAATGGAGGCAATCCAATCAGAAGTCAGGAAGCTCATCGATTCCGGCTTCATCCGGGAAGAACAACATCCCGACTGGGTAGCCAACATCGTCCCCGTCGCCAAGAAGAACGGGAAGATCCGGATCTGCATCGACTTCCGTGATCTAAACGAGGCCTGCCCCAAAGACGAATTCCCATTGCCAATCACAGATGTCATGATTGACAATACTTGTGGATTCGAGCGAATGTCCTTTATGGACGGGTTCTCAGGATATAATCAAATCAAGATGTATCCCGATGACGAAAAGCACACCTCCTTCAGGACACCTCTAGGGGTATATTGCTACACCGTCATGCCCTTCGGTCTGAAAAATGCGGGGGCAACCTACCAAAGGGCCATGAATGCCATTTTCCATCGGCAGATACGCAAAACGGTGGAATGTTATGTCAACGACATCGCGGTGAAAAGCCGCACTAAAGGTGATCACATAGCAGACCTGAAGGTGGTCTTCGACATCATGCGGGCTCATCAATTGAAGATGAACCCCACCAAGTCCTTCCTGGGGGTAGCCAGTGGCAAATTCCTAGGGTTTGTTGTGACTTCCACAGGAATCCATTTGGATCCAGAGAAAGTCCGCGCTATCCAAGAGATGCAACCCCCCAGAAGCCTCAAGGAGCTCAGGGGATTACAAGGACGATTGGCGTACATCCGCAGGTTCATATCAAACCTTTCCGGGAGATGCCAACCCTTCGCCAAGCTGATGAAAAAGGGTGTTTCATTCATTTGGGACGACGCTTGTCAAAAAGCGTTTGAGGAGATCAAACACTACCTCACCCAACCACCAGTCCTTGCAGCTCCGGTATCCGGAAAGCCTTTCCTGGTGTACGTCCGATCAATGGATCATTCTTTGGGAGCTCTACTAGCTCAGAATGATGACCAGGGGCGAGAACAAGCAATCTACTACCTAAGTAGAACGATGATCGGAGCCGAACATCGGTATAACCCGATCGAGAAGGAATGTTTGGCATTAGTGTTCGCCATTCAGAAAATGCGACACTATCTGGTAGGCCAGACTATAAATGTCATATCAAAAGTCAACCCCCTGAGGTTACTCATGACAAAGCCTTCTTCACTAAATGGCCGGCTGGCAAAATGGGCCATATTGCTCTCTCAATACGAGATGCACTTCCTACCCCAAAAAGCTATTAAGGGACAAGCGGTGGCGGACTTCCTAGCTGAACACCCAGATCCCAGGGCAGCCAAACTCTACGAGGATCTCCCAGATGAGGTCGCCGAAGTCTGCCTAGCTCAGACGTCGTTCGAAAGTCAAGTATGGCAACTTTTCTTCGACGGTGCATCAAGGGCAAGCCCGAAGGGACACACAGTAGCGGGGGTAGGAGTGGTACTTGTCTCCCCACAAAATTACGTGATTCCCCGAGCTATCTCGTTAACCGAGCCCTGTTCCAACAATGTGGCGGAATACAACGCTCTTTTGATTGGGATGCAATTCGCCGATGAGATTGGCGTTAAAAATCTCGAGGCATACGGTGATTCTAAACTCATCGTCAGCCAAGTTCGCGGAGAGTATGAGGTCAGGCATGAAGATCTAGTACCCTACTACAACGCGACAATCCACATGACCGAGAGGTTTTCAAACTTCTACATCGACCATGTACCGCGCAAGCAAAATGCGCATGCAGATGCACTTGCATCCCTTGCTGCCTCCTTAGCTCTTCCAGCCGGAGCAATGGAGAAGGTATTCGTCTATAGCCACGACCTATACTGCCCAAAAGTCCCCTCGGAGACTACCAGAGGTCAACGGGAGATCGTCGCGGTAAGGAAACACTTGAAGTGTCAACTGATCCAGAGCTTAAAGACTGGCGATTCCCCTACATTGATTTTGTCTTGTACGGCATCTTGCCCGAAGACACCAGGGAGGCGGCTGCCATCCGAAGGAAAGCCTCCAAATTCTACTACAATGCGATTTCGCGAACATTGTATCGTAGATCGCATGACGGGATCCTGCTCCGGTGCCTCTCATCAAAAGAAGCCCACGAAGTGTTGAAAGAAGCCCACGATGGTACTTGTGGAGCTCATCAACCTGGCCCGAAATTGGCACATCGACTCCAAAGGATGGGTTACTATTGGCCCAAGATGGTTGCCGATGCTGTTGCCTATGCCAAAAGATGTCACGCCTGTCAAATACATGGCGATTTCATCCATCAAGCACCAGGGTACCTCCACTCAACGACCTCTACTTGGCCGTTCGAAATGTGGGGGATGGACGTGGTTGGTCCTATCAGCCCACCATCATCAAAGGGACATCGGTTCATCCTAGCGATAACCGATTACTTCTCCAAGTGGGCCGAAGCTATCCCTTTGAAAGAGGTGAAATCTTCTAACGTGATCAAGTTCATGAAACATCACGTTATTTACCGGTTCGGTGTGCCTCGGCGGATTGTCCATGACAATGGACCCCAGTTCATCAGCCAGGCTTTTCAGAGATTCTGCGCCAAGTTCAGAATCCAGAGTGTGTCATCAACGGCATACTATCCGCCCGCTAACGGCCTCGCAGAAGCTTTCAATAAGACTATTGGCAAGCTTCTCAAGAAATTCGTCTCGAAAAGTCAACGAGACTGGGACGATAAGTTGGGCGAATGCTTATGGGCCTATCGCACGACTGTGCGAACCCCAACTAAAGCCACGCCATTTTCCTTGGTGTACGGATGCGAAGCCGTCCTTCCACTGGAAATCCAAATTCCATCTCTTCGCGTCGCCTTGACAGCGGAAATGACAACAAAGGAGAAGCATCGACAGCGACTCCAAGAATTGGAAGCCTTAGACGACAAGCGTCTGCAGGCCCAACAACAAATCGAGCTTTACCAAGCTCGTATCACCAGAGCCTTCAACAAGAAAGTCAAATCCCGAACTTTCAAGAAAGGCGACCTCGTCTTAGCCGTCCGAAGACCCATGGTCATGACGCACAAGACGAAAGGAAAATTCCAACCCAAATGGGAAGGACCGTTTGTAGTAGAGTCAGTCTACTCAAATGGATCGTATCGCCTCATAACCTCAAATGGCGATACACTCATGATGCCAATCAATGGCAAATTCCTGAAGAAATACTATCCCTAGATGGCATTCTTCTGCCGATCAAGTTAAAAATACACCTCTGATCGGAAACATCCAACGCCTCGACGGCTAAGGATAGAGGAAAATGTTGGCCTTTAAGCCCAACATAAGTCTTCGACAACTCATCATGCTGAGGGGAATAGCATGGCTAGCCCAACTCAAACGGTAGTTGGTAAAGGCATGACAAACCCGTTGACAGCTGAGGATTTGCTAAAAATCCTAAGGGACACGTTCCCATTTGATCCGACGCCTCCGACGGCTAAGGATAGAGGAAAATGTTGGCTTTTAAGCCCAACATAAGTCCTCGACAACTCATCATGCTGAGGGGAATAGCATGGCTAGCCCAACTCAAACGGTAGTTGGTAAAGGCATGACAAACCCGTTGACAGCTGAGGATTTGCTAAAAATCCTAAGGGACACGTTCCCATTTGATCCGACGCCTCCGACGGCTAAGGATAGAGGAAAATGTTGGCTTTTAAGTCCAACATAAGTCTTCGACAACTCATCATGCTGAGGGGAATAGCATGGCTAGCCCAACTCAAACGGTAGTTGGTAAAGGCATCTCAAATCCGTTGATAGCTGAGGGTTTGCTAAAAATCCTAAGTGGACTTGATTCCACTCTTCCCTCCAAAAATCCCTTACCAATTCTCATCCATAGAATGGTGGGACCACAAAATGCAATCATTACTATGTTAACACTATACCTCTGGTAATGAATACTCTTTGTCAAGTATAAACCTTGCTTGTTAACTCTGCATAGAGTAACAAACTCTCAAATTTGTCAAGTTAACACTATACCTCTGGCACTTCAAATTCCACTTGTCAATTCTCATCAATAGAATGACAGGTCCTCAAATTGCTCCTATCGCAAGCAAATTCTTGTCAAGTTAATATCACACCTCTGACAAAACTACTGTTTAAAGTTAACATTACACCTCTAAGCAGTACATCGAGTGCCTGTCAAGTTAATATCACACCTCTGATAGTCACCTTTCTTCAGACTTCCGTATCGAAGCTGAAATGGACGATGCCAAGTTAACACTACACTTCTAGCATCCGAGTCATCGCTAAGTTCAACAATACACCTATGGCCATGACCTTTCCTCGACTTCTTCGTCTAAGTCGAGATGACCAATGCTAAGTTCAACATCACACCTCTAGCATTACCCCACTGTTAAGTTAAACATTACACCTATGACAGTGACATTCTGAGTTAAGTTAATATCACACCTCTGACTCACATCCTTGTCGAGTTAACACCACACTTCTGACAAGACTATCTCCAACCCGTTAAGTTAATATCACACCTCTAACGGTGAAAGCTTTACTAGATTCCTCGCGGGTCTAGTTTCACTTGTTATTCTCTTCAACAGAATAACAGGTCCACCTAAAGACATTGTTAGGTTAACATTACACCACTGACAATGTTTTATCAAATTCCCCAGCTGACCTTAAATCAAGTTAATCCCAAATCCTTGATAAAAGTTCACCTTCTCTGGGGGTACACACTCTACTTGTCACTTTCTTTTATAAAGTGGCGGGTCCACCAAAATCATTCTTTTGCTTCTAAAACAAAACATTCAAGACAACAGAAAGAGGCAAAAAAAGAAAAGTGTCACTTTTATTCCAAACACATGAAAGTGATACAAAACGCTCTCTTATACAATAAGATTGAGTGTTACAATTAAGGAGTACAAAGAAGTCCCTCTCTCTCTCTGAGGCCGTACTCACTCCTTGAAGCCGCATCTGATCCTAAGTGCATGATGTCTGAAGAAGTGGCGACTGTTGGAACCGGTTGCACTTTGATGCATGACGCCAACTTCGAAAGCGCCCTAGCTGACCAAGCCAAGAGCAATGGTGTTCTTGAGGTCTGGTGGCAACAGAAGGTCCTGCAACCCTTCGTTCAGGCGCGCCTCTTTCCCTAGTAGACCATCCAACAAACATGGAGTCACTCTTGGGGTGAGAGCGGAAGTTTCGGAGTCATCACAAAGGATGCCACCCTCCACTAGGTCCAGCGGCAGCAGAGAGTCCTGCATTCATCACCATCCCTTTCCCCAGCAGGCCATCCAACGGACTGTCCTCGATGTCACTTCTGGAGTAGGGAGAGGAAGAGGATCCCTCCGCCACCGCAACCGCCGGACCACCCTCGCCAATACTCAGCCTATCCGTCTCTTGCACCAGATCTGAAGAGACCTTGGCGAGGGTTGGGTCCTCGTCAGAGATGTAATATACTCTCTTATAGGTGACGAGGACCATAATATATTCTCTCATAGGTGAACGTTGAACGAGTTCGCCGACCGAAGTATTCTTCCAAGGGCCCAGCAAACCTGCAAGGAACAAAAAGAGAGAATAAGAACAATCTGCAACTTAGTGTAAACAGAGAAAAAACTAAGTCAGCAGAGGCGAACGCGGGAATGATCCACGCAGTCAGCCAAACGCGGGAATGATCCATGTAGTCTGCCAAGACGCAGGAATGACACGCGCAGCAAGCCAAACTGTTGCGTCAGCAGAGACAAACGCGAATCAAAACGCGGTCCCATTCTGCGCCTAGGTCAAAGAGCACAAACGCCGAAAAGGCACAGACGCCGAAAATTGCCATCTCCATGAACAGGAGTTGCAAGGTGCGGGTCTGAAACCTTTTTTGGAATTCGTCCAAGGCATTGGCCATGAAACGCACTAAGGCATAAGCCATAAAACGCGCCAACGCCAAGTGCCAAAGATTCCTGCACGCGCGGCCGGAGAAGTTCAGGTCTATGGTACAAATTCCAGAAGGAGTGCACCAATGCAGACTTTATGAGGGGGTCCAGATGACATGAAGCCAAGGTACAGGCCATGGTAAATCTAAAATGTCATGGTGAAACGAACGGCATACCCGTGGAGACCTCTATCAAGAGTTGTACTCTCTGCACCAGGACGCAAACGCAGTCACAAGGCAAAGAGTTGTTTTCTCCTAAAGAGACCAAACAGGAGCTTAAAAGCCCTGGGTCATCTTCAGAGCCTTCCTCATCCATGGAGACAATTCGCTGAGGAAGATGAAGGTTCTCAAAGCGCTCTCTCTTTCAAAAAACAAAATAGTCCAAAGGCAGGATTGAAGGGAGAAGGGGCGCCCTATTTATAGGCAACTCCTGATAATAGCGATTAATGGCCCCGTAATCTGAACCGCCGGCATTAATAACTGCACAACTGCCAAGATCCAATAAGGGCCGGACGCGTGTAACGCTGCTTCGAGAACTGCCGCTGGCGCTGATCTCCAACCGCCCGTACTGATTTCTCGTTTAAGAGAATCAATACTCAAGCCCAATCAGCAGCCGACGCGTGGACAACTGCTTCGGGAAACAAAGCGGAAAATCCGCATCGGATATTTAAAGATCACACCAAATCCCTATGACAGGCTGTATGTAACGCCTGGGAGTTTACACCCAGACGCGGATTGAAGAACTATCCACACATCCGCGTCCCAGAAAGATGCCCGCGCGAGTCAAAGTCGCGTCCCCTCAGAGAGCACTTAATCCATTTTTGAATTAAGGGAAAGGCACAAGGCTGCGTCTCCCGCGTCTGCCTGATCCGCTTCCTTCTTCGCAGAAGCAGATCCGCGTTATTCAGAGCCGCGTCTCCCTGAATGAATGCCGCGTCTCATGAAGCAATGATGGCCGCGTCTCCCTATGGATTGATGCTGCGTCTTGTCAAAAGGACTTAGTCCTGCCTAAGTTCTCATGAACTAAGAACCGCGTCTCACCCTGTGATTGACGCTGCGTTCGGAGGCCGCGTTTTCACTCTATGCTGCGTCTCATCAAGAAGACTTAGAGCCGACGCCGCGTCTCATTGAAAGAACTTAGTCTTACCTAAGTCTAGCATTCACAGCCAGGTGGATTCATCCCCAGCAACGCAAAGAAGAAGGGGATAAAAAATTTTTCTTTTATTTCAAAAATGATAAAAGTAGATACAAACACTCTTGGTAAGCAGAGTGTCCTCTTCTTTTAAAAAAAAAAGAGAGAAGGGAAAAAGAAAAGAAGGCTAAACGTCCTGGCTCGCCAAGGAACGGATTTGTTCCCTGAGATGATGCATCTTGATCTGACGCGCCTTCTCAGCCTCCACCATGGCTTGGACCCGCAGCTCCTCTTCAGATAGGAAGGATTTTGCAGCCAGCTGCGCTCGCAGAGATTCCACCCTGGAAGATTGTAGGGATAGACTCTCTTCAGCACGCGCCGTAGCAGCCCGTTGCTCCTCAAGCTCCTTTTTGAGGGAAACAAGTTTCTCCTCATTTAGCGCAAGAGCAGCTTCCGCCTTGGCGATAATGTCCCGAGTTCTGAGGATGACTTGCTCCGTGCTCTGCACACTGAGCTCAGATTCCCTCGAATCTCCGGCTAATTTTTGAAATTCAGCCTTGGAATATTCAAGGTCACGGACCTCGGCAGTGATCTGTGCCTCCGCCTCCTGTCGCTCCCGTTCCTGAGCAGCTAGGAGCCTGGTCAGGATGGCCTGGGCCTCACCGGAAGAACCAGCATCTTCCAAAGATTCCAGCTCCCGCAGGTTATCTCCAAGTTGCTCTACCACCTGCAGGCATGCCTTGGCAAGTGAAGGGCCTCCCGCCAATTCGACGCTCATGGCCATATTTTCAAGAAGCCTCTGGGCGAACTGGAAGGTGCTGTGTCCACGGAAGATGAGAGCAATACATGATCCCATCGAGGTGAAGAATTGTTGCACCATCTGACGTGCCAGCTCCCCCATGTCTTCACCACCTAAGAAGCTTCCCGACCCTTTTTCTGACACGGGATAAGGGATATAAGGCGGGTCTTCTCGCACAAGAGCCGTGCCGGCCGTCGATGTGGCAAGAGCAAGACTACCCACTGGCGCTTCCTGGAGCACCGCCTCTGCAGGAGCCTCCACGACCAAGGAAGGAGTTGTAAGCACAACCTCTTCAGAAACTTCCACCGAGGATTGAGCTGTGTGGCCTTCTGGAAGGGTGCCGATTGTCGGAATCCCCACCTGAGCCCCCTCAGTCAGAGCTACCTTACTAGGTTCGAGGTCCAGAGGCGTCGAGTCCTGTAGAATGGGAGTCTCCCCAGCTTCAGCAGTAGCCTTCTCCACCGGCGGAGTGAGAGCCTCCTCAGCCTCAATGGTTGTTTCCCCTCCTAGCAAAGGGAAGGCTCCCCAACTTCAACAGCTGCCCCCACTGAGGTTGTCTCGGCAACCGAAGCCTCAACTCCCTCGGGCTGAGCCCCGGTACCTCCAGCTGACCCTGCATTACAAAGAAGAATGTTAGAACATCCTCTTCAACATGAAAAGAGAATTAAACAGAAGGAGAAAAGAATACCTTCAGTGGGGGCAATTGTCACCAGTGACGATGGCGCCATCGAGGGCTCACCCTCATATTGTTCCTCCTCCGAGACGTCAAAGAATCCGCCCTGATCAGGAAGAGCGGGTTCATCGCCATAGTCGACTTTATCTTCAAGGTCACTTTCTCCCGATGACGAAGAAGACGATAGCGCCACGCGAGGAAGCTCCGCAACAGGAACCTTACCCCCAATCACCCCAGTGGTAGGACTAGGGTCGACTGCCCGAGGATTGGAAATAAAGACACTAGGAGACCCCGGCTGCTGTACCTTGTCTCTCCCTTCATGAGCAGAAGGAGACTCGCCCATTATGTCAACCTCCGGTGACTCGGTATCACCAGCAACAAGGGGTCGCTCAACGAGCTCCCCTTCTTCCACGGTCTCACTGCGTGACCTAGGAGCACGGACCAAGCTTGGAAAATCTTCATCTCCCAGCGGTTCCTCAACTCTAACAGGGACACCTTCAGGAGGAACCTCAACTCCAGCAGAGATAGCTCTGGATTGAGAGACTTCAGCCGTTAAGTCCCTCCGAGCCTTCTTTGGGGCAGGCTCAACTACAGAAGCAGAGCGTCGACGACGCTTCCTCGCCAATTGCTTCGACCTCCTTGCCGGTCGCGGCTCCACTCTCATGGCTGGTGGCTCCGCCCTCGTCGCTTGTGGCTTTGCCCTTGCCGGTCGCGGTGCCGCCCTCACTACTGGGGGCTCCCTCCTCGATCGTTTCTCGACCTCCCTCTGAGCTTTCAGGTACTGGTCAAGGAGTTTAGTACGTTTACTGGATTCAGACCTCTCCTCGAGACTGGCATTGATACTCTCAAGACATGAAGACTCCGGAATAAGGTCTGGCGTCTGGCCGGCTTGGGAGTACCAAATACAGAAACTGAAGCTCATACGGCACTTAGGCGCCTCGTCGGGTAAATGGAACGTTGCTCCCGTTCCTCCAGCCACACTGTAATACCAAGCCCGAGCGCCTTCGAACAGGTTCCCGTCAAAGGCAAGTTGAGCATTGGGATTCCCGACGTAAAGCTGATCATAGCCAAATTGTCGGGCAAAACGACTTGGCATATACGGTTCGATAGTGCAGGAAGTTCCTTAGCGAAACAGCACATATCCTGGTCGTATATTGATCAACCACCAGAAGGCTCCGGCAGGCAATTGCGAGAAGTCATCCCGCCCAGCGACATCCGTGAACAGCTCCCCGGGGGCTGCACCTTGAACCTCTGGAAACAACGGTTAAGCTGATAGTTCATGGCACAGGAAAGACGCTTCCTAATGTAATACAGGTAGGTGTCATGCCACTCCGAACGTTCCAGCCGCTGCACAAATGGGATATGATCCACGCTCCCACGCGCCGCCGTCATTAGAGATGGGCAATGCATCACGTACCAAGCCATGAGGTACGTGTAAGGCAGCTCAATCCGCGGGTTGGGGTGCCTCACCGTCGGGTTCCCCTCTGAGTCGGTATACGGCTCCCCACGAGAATTAGCAGTCTTTGGGGTTCGCAGAAGCTCTTGGTCAACACCCGCAGCCCGCTTTGAATACCAGCCACCACGGCGGGAAGAAGGGCTATGGGGTGGCCATGAGCCAAGAGTACCGCCGGGTACACCACATCTGCCACAATAACTTCATGTGGTAGCGTGGGCACCACACACCTCTTCAGCCACAACATCAGGAAACCTGCCAACAGCGCCTGATCAGAAATAGGGGTCCGGGCTTGATGATGAAAGCTCTCAAAGACCAAGTCAGGGTCGAAGCCGTCCTCGTTCGACTCCGTGGTGTAGAACTTGTCAGAAGCTGCGTCGATCCTGTCTTCAACTTCCCCACCAGAACTAGGAGCTAGTCGGATTACTGGGAGATCTTTATTGCTGACATTATTAAACAGATAATCAGCCCAGGATAGTTGCTTGACGCCTCCTGACCTCCAGGCAGTTGTCTGACCGCAGATGTAGAAATGGCACATCACCTCCCAGTAGGTCTCATACACTTGAGGAGATTCCTTTTCCAAAAGGCGCAGCTCCCTGGTGGTTGGGACAAATTCCTCGTAAGGAATATCCCCTGACGACAACCCGGAAACCTCATACAACTCGTGTAGGGCAAGGCCCATCTCTCCGACCGGAGTAAAGAATGTCCCCGTCCGAGGATTGTAGCGCTCCAGAATCCCAAAGAAGTTATGAGAACTCATCGGGACACCCCACTGCACGGCCCTGACTGCTGGTACAGCCCCACACGCTTCAGCGGCCCCTCAAGATTGGTAAGGACAAAACCCACCATCCTGCCCCACCAGTAATTCTCTGGAGAATGGACCCATCCATACGCACGGAAGTCGACAGGATAGTCACCCCCTGCTTCTATGAAGGAATTGAGGAAGGTGGTAGCAAGCTCCGGGATCTCTCCAATTGGGATTTCAGGCTTGGACGACGCAGGGAACAGTCCGACAACTGACCCGTCATGACCATCATGGCGGTCTACCTTCTGGAGGCCAAAGTCACCAAGGGCGATCTCAGGGATATACTGGGAAATGTCCCATTCCATCTTCCGGGGGACAGACATGTGTTGAAAGTAGGACATTGGGAACATCCTCTCCATGTCTGGAAGAAAGAATCTTCCGCCCTTTATCTCACGGAGCCATTTATAGGTCCCCTCAGACACACGACGGCCATCATCATAGATATGATCCCCAAAGAAGAAGGCAGGCTTCTCCAACCTGACGCCGTCATCCGTTTTGAGCGCGGCATCGGTCATAAGTGCCCGAAAGGTTCTCCTGTTAACATTAGAGAGCCTGCGATCCAGTAACTGGTCAGCAGTCACGGGGACACTCATCCTTTGCACAAAGGTCAAGCCCCGATCGGCACCACCCACGCGGCCAAAATGGTGCATCTTGGCAAGTGAACCTAAAACATGCGGCACTGCAAAAAGAAAAGGACACTTGGTCAGATACTTTGCCAAAAATTCAAAACGCAGCCGAGACATTAGACGCAGGAGTTATCATCCGCGTCCAGACCTGCGAACTTGCACCAAAACGCAGAAGAGATACTGGACGCAGGAATTTTTCGAATCCGCGTCCAGACCTGCAAAGCTGCGTTCTGCAAACCAAGACTTATGAAAATTCTAAGTACTTGGACTCAAACGCCAGATTCTACAAAATCGGCGGTTGAAGACACAGAACGCAAGGATCAAATCCGCGTTCTGCAAACCAAGACTTGTGAAATTTCAAAGTGCTTGGACTCGGACGCCAGCGCCTGATGGCACATAACGCGGCACAGAACGCATGGATCAAATCCGCGTTCTGCAAATCGCGTCCAGAGACCTTCACAATTAGAAATATTCTAAGTGAAGGACCCAGAGTGCAGAGTTCACCAGCGTCGGATCATCAGGCCCGCGCCCCGGTTATCATCTCAAGGACAGCGTCCGAGAATCAAACACGATATTGTGTTAAAGGTCCTTAGGGTTCTATGAACATGTTTTAATGGCGGAACCCACACCGAAGGTGCATTTTTACCTCGGAAAACACCCTCCTGCGCAGAGGAAGCATCTCTCTCAGCTTCGGCGACGGTCGCCCTTGAGGTCGATGCAGTCGGTTTTGTCTTGGGAGCCATTGAAGATCAAGAAATCCGAGCGAGGAGATGAATAGTTGAACAGAGAAGTTCTTTTTCTCAGAGAATGCGTTCGTTCGGAGAAGAAGATACATCCCTCCAACTGTTGCCTTTTATAGGCACGGAGATTCACGAAGATACGCAGCGTTTGGCCCAATAAACGCTGCAGCGAATCGCTACCTGACGCGTGGAGCCAAATCATTGTTTGAACAGGGAAGATCATGCGTCGCGACCCCGCCACAAGTCAGAAGTTGACACGTGGAGCAGTTCATTTAATGAACCGGGAGATCCGCGCGTCAAAAGGCGAAATCTCGCCGTTTCCCCAGGCCAGCTGGCGGCGTAATCATGACATGGCACAGGTGCGCGCCTCAAAGTACGCGGCTCTTCGGTGGACATGCCCCGTCAGCATCATCATAAATGCACCCAGAAAATCGCGTCTGCATTTCAAGAGATGCGTCTCTCCAAAGTCCGCGTCCCCTCAAACAGGCCAAACATCGCGTCTCGCTAAGAAGTCGCGTCTTTAAAGCAGTCTCTGCTTTTTCAAAAAGGAACCTGCGTCCAGTCTCCTGCTTCTGCAAAGTCAGTTCAACAGTACACTGACGCAAACAGACAACCAACCACTCCCGGCCAAAAGCACACCCGTGACAGACTAAAAGCAATCGGGGAGGTCTAGACTGTGTATCTAGACACTCAACACGATCAACTCTGACGGCTTCAAAGAGTTCAAACAGTACACTCACGAAGACCAATTCCAGATAAGATCAAGCCCGAAGCATCAACAGTCCAGTCATAAACGCGAACACGGCTAAGATCCAAAGTATTACGAAATCCGTCCCATTCAACCGCGGAATATCAGAAACTTTGGAGGGGGTTCTGTAGGCTGTCTAAAAATGACTAACAGACCAGCCATTAAAGAAGCAGAGTCTCAAGCTCTAGACGCGAGGAATCGATGCTCGCGTCTCAGCATCAAGGCGCGTCAGCTCTACACCCGCGTCTCAACGTCCAGACGCGTCGGCCCGAAGCCCGCGTCTCAGCATCAAGGCGCGTCGGCCCGACGCCCGCGCCTCAGCGTCCAGACGTGAAGGCCCGAAGCTCGCGTCTCAGCATTAAGGCGCGTTGGCTCGACGCCCGCGTCTCAAACTTCAAGGCGCGTTTGGCTCAATGCCCACGTCTCAGTTGCAACTGCCCTGATTGCGGGGCCAGTCACCGCGCATGTAGCGGGTAGTGGCCCCTCATTCGGGAGCGTTTTCAGGAGGTACCTTCACCCCCTGAGACCCCTATAAATAGCCTTGTTTGCTATGAAGAAGGGATCGAAGCTTTTTTTAAAAGGAGGGAGAGTTTTGAGAAGATCGAAGCTTTGGAAAGGTCGAGAATTAAGAAGGTCAAGGCATCATCAAGATCGATCGAATCCAGGCAGGAGGATCATCAAGAGAGAAGCACGACTCTTCAGCGAGCTTACTGAGTACTAGCCGCTCTTCGCCTACCTCCTCTTTGAGAGTTTTGGTAGACTGAGCTGAGTTACTCTTTCTACCGACCGAAGAGAAGACCCCCGACGGTCCAGGACGGTCATCTGGTCAACGGAGAACAAGATTCACTCTCCATCGCCACACGAAGAACCCAGCCTTAAACAAAGGGAAGATTCAGACATCCTCCCTCCCTTGTAACTGGAAAAGAGGGAAGAGTAGTTCTTTTGGTTGTAATCGTTTCGCTTGAATCAAGGAAATCTTTTACAGCTAAAACCACTTTCTCCGACCACCAAGTTTTCCGGCCCCTACACTCAAGGTTTTTTGTAAAGACCTGGAATTGATTATGAAGAAACATATTCTCCAGTAATGGATGCAATTACGTTTAGATATTTAATCAGCCTAGCAGTTTCTAAAAATTTAGAAATGCGTCTTATGAATGTTGTTACAGCTTATTTATATGGATCGCTTGATGGCGATATTTATATGAAAATCCCTGAAGGATTTAAAATGCCTGAAGCATTAAGTTCAAAACCCAGAGAATTATATTCGATCAAATTGCAAAAATCGTTATATGGGTTAAAACAATCAGGGCGCATGTGATATAATCGCTTAAGCGAGTATTTGTTAAAAGAAGGATATGTGAATAATCCTATATGCCCATGTGTTTTTATAAAGAAAACATCATCCGGATTCATTATCATTGCTGTATATGTTGATGATTTAAACATCATTGGCACTCATAAAGAAGTCCTAGAAGCAATGATATATTTAAAGAATGAATTTGAAATGAAAGACCTTGGGAAAACTAAATATTGTATTGGTTTACAGATTGAGCACTTACAAAGTGGGATACTTTTGCATCAATCAAATTACACTGAAAAGGTCTTAAAACGCTTTAACATGGATAAAGCAAATCCTTTAAGCACTCCAATGGTTGTTAGATCATTGAATGTGGAAAAAAATCCATTTCGCCCTCGCAAAGATAATGAAGAGGTTCTTGGTCCTGAAGTACCATACCTAAGTGCAATTGGAGCTCTTATGTATCTGGCTAATTGTACCCGACCAGATATAGCATTTGCTACTAATTTATTAGCAAGATTTAGCTCATCTCCTACACGGAGACATTGGAATGGTATTAAACATGTATTTTGTTATCTTCGAGGAACAACTAACTTTGGTTTGTTTTATTCCAGAGGATCAAAATAAGAAATAACTGGTTATACAGATGCAGGTTATTTGTCAGATCCACATAAAGGCAGGTCTCAAACAGGATATGTGTTCACATGTGGAGGTGCAGCTATCTCTTGGCGTTCACAAAAGCAGACACTTATTGCCACTTCTTCTAATCATGCTGAAGTCATAGCACTCCATGAAGCAAGTCGAGAATGTGTATGGCTAAGATCTATAACTCAACACACCCAAGAAACTTGTGGATTACCAGTCAACAGAGATCCAACAGTACTGTTTGAAGACAATGCTGCATGCGTCGCTCAAATGAAGGAAGGATTCATCAAAAGCGACCGTACCAAGCATATACCCCCGAAGTTCTTCTCATTCAGCCAAGAGCTTGAAAAGGTAAGAAAATTAATATTCAGTATATCCGATCAAGTGATAATGTGGCAGATCTCTTTACAAAGGCACTTCCCCCTACAACTCTCAGAAAGCTTATTCATGATATTGGGATGCGTCATAAGCGAGATTTATGAAGAAGAACTACTTATATCAACTTGAGGGGGAGCTTACGTGGCTGCACTCTTTTTCCCTTACTATGGTTTTGTCCCACAAGGTTTTCCTGGTAAGGTTTTTAACGAGGCAGCATAGAACACGTATACAGAGATGATGTACTCTTTTTCCCTTCGCTATGATTTTGTCCCACTGGGTTTTCCTAGCAAGGTTTTTAATGAGACATCATGTAAGGTTGACAGCCAAGGGGGAGTGTCATAAACGTGGCTGCCTACCTTTACTGTGCACCATTAATGAGTTTACTATGCGCTGATGTAAGCGATGACGCAAGCGTGCATAGTGACTGCATAGTACCCCAAAGTTTTCCTATAAATAGGCCCTCCCTGATTCATTTCAATGTACACACTTTAGAAATCAATAAGAATTTCTACTTCTACTATGTCTCTAAAAATCTCTATTTTGATGTTATATTTTCGGAGTTTTATAACACTAGCAGAATTGTGATAAGATTTGAGAGGATCATAATTAAATAGGTTAGTTAATTCTTGCATATATCTTAGTGCCACTGATCCTTGACGTTTGGAGTAAAATAAATCGCAATTGGCCACCGACCACACATGCAAGCTCGTACGAATTTAAAATAAAGTGGAGAACTGCACCAATGCTTATACCATGCGATGTTATAATCTCTGCCCATGCAGTTCCAGTTCCGAGCTCGGGCACGCTCATGTATAAAATATGGAAGCGAAAAGGAAAGAAAATTCCAACAACACAAAAAATATAAAACTAGAAATTAATCAGCATGCGGTGCTATTACAACGTTGGTTGCAGCTGGTCCTTTCCTGCACATGCTCTGTCAGAGCTCAAGAAGAAGAAGACGTCTGTGATTGAGGGCAGAAGAGGCGTCGGGGGTTTCTCTCAGCATTAAAATAGGCTCAAGAAGCCAGCACAAGGTAGCCAAGTCATTATTCTCCATAACATGCGTTGTCGTACACAGTACATGAACTCAGGTCAAGGCCCTCGTTGTCACAGTTATAACCCCATTGTGATCCTAGTTCCAGGTTGCAGTTTGTCCTCAAAATGTAATCCCAATTCAAAAATTAACAAAATATATTGTGCCATCATTAATTTTACAAATGCGTGTCAACTACCTCCTCCACATTTTTTTTTTTTTTTTTGTCTTTTTAACAAAATTTCTTCCAAAAAACTTCCAACTCCTTTCCTTCTCAACAAATGTGCTTGAAATTATAATTTCTTGGTGGCAATAAAACAAAATGTATCACATTCCTCAAATAAATCCAAAAAAAAAACAAGCTTGAATCTTTATGAATTTTACTAGAATCCCTAAATTTGGCATATAATTGGCACAAGACAGAGAGTGGCTCAAGGACCTAATCCGTACCTACTTAAAACAGCCTTAAATTTTCAAAGCAAGCATTAATAGCTGAGCTTTAAAATGTAGATCAAAGTCTAACTATCTGAATCTGAACCTGTTGTTTTTTTCTTTCGAGCTGAAAATATGTTGTCTTACGTGCATGGTATCAATGTGCCATTAACAACCCACATTGAACTTCAATAATCCTTCATTAAATTAACATTAAATTCAAACAACAGATCCAAACATTAGAGATACAATATTTGATGTAAATTAAAGGGTAAAAAAGAGAGTAATAAATTCCTTCTTCATTGATCAAATTAGTTTGATCTAGAGTTAGAGTAGATGGATGTTAAAACAACGTTTCTGTACGGTGAGCTGGAGGAGAAGATATACATGAAACAACATGAAATTATATTCAGGAAGATAAAGAAAACAATGTGTGTATTTTAAAGAAGTCCCTCTATGGTCTTAAGCAGTCTCCCAAGCAGTGGTACAAACGCTTCGACTCTTTCATGATCAAGGCCAAATACAATCGATATGAGTATGATAGTTGTGTCTATTTTAAGCATAGTGATGATCCAACATATTTACTGTTATATGTGGATGATTTGCTGATTGCTGTGAGAAACAAGACACATGTTCAGAAGCTTAAAACTCAGCTCAAGAAGGAATTTGATAAGAAAGATTTGAGAGAAGCCAAGAAGATCTTGGGTATGGAGATCACTCGAGACAGAGAGTCAGGCAGACTTTGGCTATCCAGATGTTCTCAAGGTATTGGAGAGATTCAACATAGCAGAAGTAAGACCAGTCACCATTTTTTTGGCAGGTCACTTCAAATTATCCTCTAAGCAGTGTTTACAATCACTGGAAGAGGAGGAGGAAATGTCTCGAGTACCATATGCTAGTACGGTAGGATCACTCATGTATGCTATGTTTGCACTAGGTCTGACTTAGCCTATTCAGTTAGTACAGTAAGTCGGTTCATGTCAAATATAGGAAAGCAATATTGGAAAGCAGTGAAGTGGGTGCTACGATATCTGCGAGGGACTGCGAGACTAGACTTGGTGTTTCAGATATTAGAAACAGAAAAGCCTAGGATACCACAAAGTTATGCTAGTGCAGATTATACGAGAAATCTTGATCAGCGAAGATCTACAACGAGTTATGTGTTCACAGTAGCTGAGTGCGTCATTAGTTGGAAGGAAGAGTTGCAAGATATAGTTACTCTTTCAAAGACAGAGGTGGAGTACATGGTTATAGTTAAGACATCAAATGAAGCTTTGTGGTTGAAAGGATTGGTTGAGACATTAGTATCATACAAAATTCAGTTCGAGTTCATTGCGACAGCCAGAGTGCGATCCATCTCACTAAGGATCATAGGTATCACAAGCGAACGAAATACATTGATGTGAGGTATGACAAGATACGCCAATAGGTCATGGATGATAAAGTGATCGATTTGGTAAAGCTCAACACGAAGAAAAATCCAGCAGATATGATGGTGAACACCATCCCGGTGAAGAAGTTCAGAGCATCTCTGAACTTCATCAAGGTTCTCCAAAGATAAAGTGGTGAACGAGCTCTTAGGAGATAGCCAAAAGGAGAGAGAAAGGAAGGCGAATGAAGAAAAGGACAATTTCTACGGAGGGACTCAATGAACATGAGTCAAGGTGAAAATTGTTAGTATTTAGAGTACCTCATATTCATTGGAAAAGAATTTAAGTTCCGTCAGTTTCCTAATACAGATATGTTTCCTTTTTTGATTTGGATATGGGTTTCCTATTTTTCTGAAGCGGTACTGATTTGGTTATTGGAGTTTGTGTTGGATTAGGATCATCCTACGTGCCTATATAAACTCCTTGGTGGTGACCTTTTGAAGGTGTGTCAAGAACTCAAGAGAATATCAGATGTCTACCATTGAGAGTTGTGTGAGAGAGATCTTCTTATAACTCCTATATTTTCTTCTCTGTTTTCAATAAAGATTTATCCCCTCCTCCCAGTGGATGCAGGCACACTGCCGAATCACGTTAAATCTGGTATTTTTTAATTGTGTGGTGATTTAGTTTTAATTGCTTGTTACTGGTAGATCTTCAACGCCTCCGCTTTCACTCCCAGGACTTCAACTTGGTGTTTCTCTGTTGTTTGATCGGTAATAGATCATCAACATGCTGAGCCCTCCAGTCCAAGAACTTGTTCCCAAATAGATGCAGCATATCTGCATCTGCCTTGAGTTTGAAAACCTCTGTAACTTGTTGCTCAAAAATACCGAGGCATTGGCCATTGGATCCCCAAAAGCTCCCCCTCCCTCATGCCCCACAACAGGCAAGATCTTGCAAAGTGGAGGATAAAGAGATCCTCCTCATAATCACTCTACTCATCTCAGCTCAACTGTGAGAGCGGCTAGCCTTCACTCATTGCAATTTGCAGGCACTGTCCGACTCGTGAGGCCCTTGTCCTTTGATTACCCCACATTGCATGAGAACAGTGGTCCTTTGATTCTCATTAGGTCATGAAGCAATAGCCCATAATGAACAAAACTGAAAGTGGGTGTTTGACACATGGGGTGCTTGGGAAAAGTGGAGCCATTGGGACAAATTAAGGACACAGCAGAGCAACACAATGCTGTGTGATCAGCACTGTTGCTTACAAACGTTCATGCTTCCTCTCTTGACATTTTCTTGGATGCACCTGCAGCTTCAGTGTGTGGGATGCCTCTCTCAAAAGAAGAATTTAAAGTATCATCAAGTTATGTTTTCAGAGCTCAAGAAGAAGAAGGCACCTGTGGTTGAGCGCAAAAGAGAAGCTGGGAGTTTCTCACCGCATTAAAATAGGCTTAAGTAGCCTTGTCTGTCCCTTGTGGCTGTTGGAGAGATGAAACACAAAGAAAAATAAAGAAAAAAGTGTAGAAATAATTTAAAAAAGCAAAAAAAAAAAAAAAAAAAAAAGGCTTGGAGCATTTGTTTGCGAGAATAAAACTAAAAAAAGATTAATTAGTACTGGAGAATAGAGATTAGCTTCTGATAAGTATAATAATGGCCTAAAATTCCAAGTGCAGCCAGCACAAGATAGCTCACTCATTATTCCCAATAACATGCGTTGTCGCACACAGTACATGAACTCAGGTCAAGGCTCTCCTTATCACAGTTATAACCCCATTGTGGTCCTAGCTCCAGGTTGCAGTTTATCCTCAAACTGTAATCCCAGTTCAAAAATTAACAAAATATATTGTGCCATCGTTAATTCGACAAATGCGTGTCAACTACCTCCACCTTTTTTTTTTGTCTTTTTAACAAAATTTCTTCCAAAAAAAAACTTCCAACTCCTTTCCTTCTCAACAAATGTGCATGAAATTAAATTTTCTTGGGGGCAATAAAACCAAAATGGTATCACATTCCTCAAATAAATCTTAAAAAAATCAAGCTTGAATCTTTATGAATTTTACAAGACAGAGAGTGGCTCAAGAACCTAATCCGTACTTACTTAAAACAGCCTTAAATTTTCAAAGCAAGCATTTATAGCTGAGGTTAAAAATTGTTGAGACCCACAGTGACAACAACCCCGATAGAGAAATCTCACAGATCTCCAAGCATAAAGAACACTCCCAAACAGCACAAAACAACAACCAGAAGAAAGCACAAACTCAAACACACGATCTAACGAGTTTCGGCCTCAATGCCTACGTCCTCGGGGCAATCCAATGAATAGATTAATTACTAAGAAGATAATTACAATTGCTAATAGCCTCTTTGAATGCAAGAGAGCTCCAGCAAAACCCTTTTCGCAGACCTAGAATTAAACAACAGCCTTAAATACGCAGATTTCCGAAACAGCAGATATTCACCCGAACCCGACATTCGGTCGACCGGTCGGTCGACCGACCTCTTCCCCGGTCGACCGGTCGGTCGCCCGGGTGCCCAACAGAGAGTTGGGCACTTACAGTCAGGGGTCTGCGGTCGACCGGTCGGTCGACCGCCTTCTGAACCTGTGCATGCTGTGCATGTCGGTCGACCGACCAGCCTGTTTTCTGCTGCTGCTGTTATTTCCTGCTGCTGTTCCCTTTTCCTTTCGTCGTCGACTTCCTTGGCGATCACTTCGACAACCCTTGGCAATCCATGTTAAATTCCTTGGCTTTCTTTCCAACAAAAATGTAGATCAAAGTCTAACTATTTGAATCTGAAACTGTTGCCTTTTCTTTTGAGTTGAAAATATGTTTTCTTGCCTGCATGGCATCAATGAGCCATTTACAACCCACATTGAACTTCAATAATCCTTCATTAAATTAACATTAAAGTCAAACAACAGATCCAAACATTAGAGAGACAATATTTGATGTAAATTAAAGGGTTAAAAAAGAGGAATAAATTCCTTCTTCATTGATCAAATTAGCTCCTCACAGGGCGGCGCAAAACCACACGCCGCTCTAAATATAATACAAATAAGACCCCATTAACAAATCGTCGTACTACTGGGTTTCGGGTCAAAATCAAACCCTACTGCCAACAACCAAGCAGAGGAGAAGAAGGCAGAACTTAGAAACCGAAGGAAAAAAACCCATCACATCTCGTGAGGGTATCAGTCATCCTTCACACTCTCCTTGCCTCCGCCTCTCCCTTGAAAAAAAAAAACACAAAAAAGGAAAAAAAAACTGAAACTAGCCCCAGTTTATTTCTTGAGTTCATCTGAGCATCGACGTCAGCCAGCGGAAAACGACCTCCTCACAGGGAATGGTGAGCCCCATGTTGTGATCGAACCCGAACTCCTCCTCGGCCTGCCGCAAGAGTGACTGGAACTCAGGGTGGCTCAAGTACGAGATGGGTACTATGAATCTGCTCCTCTTCTCGCCCACATACACCGCGAAGTGCCCCTTGGGCACGTCCAGCGGCGAGGAGTTCACATTGCTGCTGCTGCTCTTTCCGAGGCTCGAGCACCTCTTTAGAATCTGCTTCAGCACTGCGCCCTGAGCGATTCTGCTTGACTTCTTGCTCAGTGCCATTTTTATTTTACAATAAAGAGAAGAAATGCTATTACAAGAGAGAAGTGAAGAGAAGAATACTGTTATTGATTCTTGATTAAATGATTTTTTTTTTTTTTGCTTTGGTGATGAGCGAGGAGAGGGTGCGGGGTGAAGGGGTATTTACAAGGGGGGAAGGGGGAGGGGGCGTTGAGGACAGGATCATGTGAGGGTGGGGGCGAGGACAAGCCACGGGTGCGTTCCGGGGTGTGTTTGGGTGAGAAATGACAATGTGGGGCTGAGGCCTCAATCCCTCTGCTGTCCTTGCAAAGGACACCCCCGGACCCATGCTTTTTCCGTATACTTCAATGTTTTCTTTTTATTTTTTAACTGGGCGTCTATCTGTCTTTGATTTTGATCCACAGAGTAGGATATTATGATTTTGATTTTGATTCTGTTTTTTGAATTATCTACAGTTGCAGCTGTTTTTATTCTGATCTTGGGGAATTCTGGGGTCTTGGACCATCAACAACTGCAGTGTTTGGATTAGTTTAATTCTTTGTTTTATCGTCTCTTATATCATAAAATACAATAGTGCTATTTGGTTCCCATTTTATCTACCGGTTTGACTCTCATCCGTCGGGACGGTTGTGAATTTTTGGGACGCCCTCAAGACTGGACCGACTGGGACGGTGCAGCAGAAACAGATCACAGGATCTACGAAGGTAACGTGAAGAAGAGACAAAGAAGATATTTTAACGTAAATAGAAAGCCAACACGTAGTATAACTTGGTTCCATCGATCAAACAGATCGTGCATACGTCAACGAGAGAAAGGGAGAAACTTTATTAAAACTTTGAAGAAGTACAATAATAATTACTTACACCTCCCGCTGAAAAGATTACAAGTTCTTGATGGCCGCCAAGAACAACGAACCCTTATGGCTAAGCTTCTCTCACGAATTTCTCACCTAGATGAATTACACCCTTAGGAATCACAAATTCATTGGATTACATTGAAGGCCACTCTCAAGGGGTTATTTATATACCATAGAACTCTGTTAGTCCTAAACAAATTTCATCAATACGAACAATCATTATCTTGAATAAAGGAAACCTGAATCCAAATCGAATTTAGAAACAGATTCAGAAAAAAAAACTGCCGCACCCGATATTAGTTGACTAGGCCAAGGTACTAGTCGACTAATATCATGTATTAGTCGACTACGCCCAAATACTAGTCACTACTCTGACAAGATTCGGACCCCCAACTCTCTGCCTAGTCGATTATACAAAGTATTAGTCGACTAATTCATATGATTAGTCGATTATACCCAGTATTAGTCAACTGGTACTGTGCACAACTCCTTGTTCACGTTTGTTCTTTGATCTTCAAAGTTTCATCTATCTTCACGACGTATTCTAGTCACAAATCCTAACAATCTCCCCCTTGATTCAAATACGTTCAAATCCGAGAATAGCCACCATGCTTTATGTGCTCGCATCCACGCACAATTGAATAAACTTGACTTCATCTCCATCTCACTCCCTCTTCTCCATAACCCCCTAATGAGGTTCACAACTTCATTAGGTCGAATAAGTTCAGGTCCAATCTGAACTTTATCACCCAACGATCTCCTTGATCCACACAGGATTTATGAGAATTTGCTGCACCATAAGGGTAACGATCGGGACTATCTTGTTGCATATCTAGTCCCAATCACTCTTCGGGGTACAATTGAACATCTACGCTCGAAAGCATCGTAGTCTCTGATTGTTCCACAAATGCTGCTTTTGAAACTGAGGATAACTGCAATCCACCAACTGTAACTTCCGAGTTTCGCAACATATACACATTGCCGACACGTTTGGCCTAAAACTTCACATGGGCTTCTTTGAAGACTTTTATAAGATCACCTTTAAAACTGAAACTGAACCCTTTTCCTTATAGGGCTCCAAGAGAGATAAGATTGTACCTTGATTCAGGAACATGACGAACACCTTGAAGAGTAGTGATGCATCCATCATGACACCGAAACTGGATTGTTCCTTCGCCAATCTCTTTGTTTGTAGCAGAATTCCCCATGAAGAATCTCCCCCTAAACCGAAGTGTATGATGTACTGTGAACATCCAGAGTCAATAATCCATCTATCATTGTTACTAACTGATTTATCTGTAACAGATAGAATGTCACACTGTTCCTCATCTTCTCCAATCAATTCAGTAACATTAGCATCTGGTTGTTTCTTCTTTCGAAGCCAACAATCAGCTCTAATATACCCCTTTTTGTGATAATAGTTGCACGTCAAACTACTATGTTCTGAGTTACCAGTGGAACTTCTATCATTACTCCTCTCTTTAATAATGAACTTGCTCAGAATCATCATGATAAGACTCACCCATCAACTGGGTGTTAATTTTGTCCTTGTTGAGCAGATGCTCCTTGACCTCATTGATCTTGATTGTTGATTTACCTCTATAAATGATAGCTTCCCTAAAACTCTTATATGAAGAAGGTAGAGAATACAATAATAGAAATACTTGATCGTCATCTTCTATCTTAACCTCTATCTTATCTAAATCATTGATAATAGAGAAATATTTTGCAATGTGAGACTTGATAGGTGTACCTTCATGCATGCGGAGAAGAAAAAGACGGTGCTTCAGAATTAACCGATTCACCAACGATTTTTTCAGATAGTGGTCCTGAAGCCTCTCCCACAATGAGAATGTTATTTTTTCCGTAGAAAACTCATCCAACACTTCGTCTGCCAAGAAAAACTGAATAGCTGTCAAGGTTTTCTCATCCAACTCCTGTCAAGTTTCTTCTTTCATCTCTTGAGGCTTTTTCTTCCTAACATGTAGTACTTTATTCAATCCGCTCTGGGTAATGATAGCGTTCATTCTAATCTGTTACCTACTAAAATTGATGACACCAGCAAACTTCTGAATATCAAACTTGATCGCAGATATCTTTAAGTTGACCTTTCTCTGATACCAATTGCTGTGATTCAGGGGACGTCCCCATGATCAGATTGACTGGGGCGGCGCAGCGAAAATAAACCACAAGATCTATAAGGCAATGTGAAGAAGAGAAGAAGAAGATATTTCGACTATACAAAGTATTAGTTGACTAACTCTTGTGATTAGTCGACTATACCCAGTACTAGTCGACTGGTACTATGCACAACTCTTTGTGCACATCCGTTCTTTGATCTCTGAAGTTTCGTCTATCTTCACGACGTATTCCAATCACAAATCCTAATAGTGGCAAGCCACATCATCATGCCACGTTGGCGAGCTAATCAGTAGCTCTCAAACAAAACCATAAAAATTCAGCTCCCATTTAATTTTTTTACCCGTAGCCTAGTCTCTAAAATCCCCCTCTAAGCCTCTCCCTGCAAATTGAGTCACCGCCCTCTCGAGCTCACGCACCACCATCCGTCGAACTTGTCGCACCACTATTTTGATCATGATTTACGAGGATATCGGCGAGCGCCTCTTCCTCTCAGATTTCTTCCTCGAAACCCGCCACCCTCTCGAGCTCGCTGAGTAACCTTCTCCACCGATTTCGACCATGGCATCCCTAAAATTTTATCCCCAAACCCCAAACTCCTCCCCCACACAGTCCAATCTCTCAAATCCCCCCTCAGAGTCTCTCTCCCCCAAATCAAGTCGTCGCCCTCTCAAGCTCGCCGCACTACCATCCGTCGAGCTTGTTGCGCCACCATCCGTCTCGAGCTCGCCGCTGCGCACTCCCTTGACATCTTCCTTTCAGATCTCTTCCCTGAAACCCCATTTGTTGAGCTTGTTGTCGCCTCCTTTAGCTCGTTTCCACCCTTTCTCTATCGATCTCGCTGTTGTCTTCTCGACTACAAAATAACTATTGAGGTGTAACCCTCTTATCTTTAAAGTTTCGCTGTTGTTTTTAGATTTGGCAAATTTCAATGTATTAATCTCTTTGTGATTGTTGTTTTGAGATTAAAAAAAATTTCATTTTTTGTTCAGCTTGGTTTGGGTTCAAAAAAAAAAATCAGTTTTTGTTCAGTTCAATGTATGCGTTTTTGTTCAGTCCAATGTCTGTGTTCTTGAGTTAATACGAATGTTTATTAAGCTTAGAACACCATATGTCCCAAGAGGGAAAATAATCAGTTAATAATATGGCTAACTTTGAGCTTAGCTTAATTGTTGGTTTCCATTATTGTACTAAGTATTTATGATTCAGGTTGCTGGAACCTGATTAGTTTGTGTGTGTAGCTTTATTACGGTTTGTTTGCCTTTAGTGAACATAGTTTTAAAATTTCCCACTTGCAATGTTGTTAAGAGTTAAAATGAATGATTGAACTATGTAGCCTTCAGTTTATTTCTTTTACCATGCATGTTTTATTTGGTTTTAACTCTACAAAAATTAATACTCAATTATGTTATTTGTAAAGACAGTATGGCAAATATTGAAGATTTGGACAATTTAAAAATTTTTGAAGCCAACATATGAAAACTAAGTGCAAATCTAAAATGTATGCAACACTACTCAGGCTCTCGGCCTCAAAGTCGAGTACATGTATGATACCAAAATGAAAATGATATACAAAAAGAGAGAATCTCTATAGAGCACGCTATCTATCTATCCACAGAATAGATGATTATCAACGTCTTCGTCACTTGGTGCCTTACGGATGATCGATTACTGATATTACATATTTATCGTCGCATTTTCGTATTTATGGTATAATAAATACTGCTTTTTAATAGTATTTTTCTCTAAATTAATGTTTGCCTTTACTAAAGGAGATTGTAACACCCTGTTCCTGGAATACGTACTTAGATACATATTCTGATATTTGATTGTGTTTTTTATTTTTTCTTGTATTTTTTTACTTTGTGTTTATTTATGTCATTATTTTGTATTGGATTTGGATTTTCAGGACTCAGAGTAAGTCCGAGTCTGAACTGGCTACCCAATACCAGCGTACTGTTTGATTTAACCATTTTGATAGTCCAATTTGACCAATTTTAGTTTCAAATATTATTTTCTACTAATTTAAATTTTTCGTGATTTTCTAGATTTTTTCTGAATTATTCTGCAAAATCTTCAAAATCGGTGTTGATCGGTATCGCCGATCGATTCTCAGATTTTTTTTTAGTTTTCAAACGGAAGTGAATTTTTAAAAATAGTTTTCACATTACTTCTTAGAATCTTATTTTTATCTAAACTTATTTTTGGGGATTTTTTTGAATTTATCAAAATTCGATCGGATTTGGAGTCGACCGATATCGTTGGTTGATTCTAGGATTTTTAATTTAAAAACTATATTGAGTTTCTTGAATCTGATTTTATCATGCATCTTAAAATAATATTTTCTATTTTTGAGAATTTTTGAAAACATTTTTGAAACAGTCAACTTTTACTCAATTTAAATAATAATATTATTTTTCCTTCTTTTTTTCTTTCTTTTTCCTTCTCCCCTCATCTACATAATACTCCCATTTTATCTTGTTAATTTAATTATTTAATAAAATATTTATTTACTTATTTTTAAAATTCTCTTTTCTTTTTCTTCTTTTTCTTTTTCTTTTCTTTCCTTTTTCTTCTTTTCTTTTTCTTTCTTCTCCACCTGCTCCCCTGGCCCCCTATCCCTCTGCCGACCCGACAACTCCCCTATCTCCACCGTACATCCCCCTCTCCCTTCCCATTCTCTTTCCTTTCCTCTCTCTCTTTCTTTCTCTCCATTTCACTTCCTCTATCAATTTCTCAAACTCTCTCACTCTCCTACCAACGCCACCCTATCCCCTTCCTCTTGACTGTCGCCGCCACACCACCCAGAGCCGCCGCATCCCCTCCCAAGCGACGTCACCTTCTCCAAACCCCCTCTCCTCTTCTCCACCTCCCTCCTCTTCAATAACACCACCATTCCCTTCAATTTTATCCAAACCCATCACCACCACATTCATCATCTTCTTTAAAATCACCCATCAATTCTGCCTTTATCTCCTCCACGTACACCACCCAACCACCATCTCCACCTCCTCCTCCAACCCCCCAACATCACCGCCAACTCCCACCTTCTCAACCACCTCATCCTTCAACGATATCAGCAACCATAACAACAATATCAACACCACTTCAACCCCGCTCTAATTCCACCTCCTCAGGGGCTGCTGCGCCGCCGGTGCCCCCTCCGACGCACCGCCGTCATCCTGGCCGCTGGTGGCGGCCTGCAGCCAGGTCGTCCTCTCTCCTCCCCTTTCTTTCTTTCTTTCTTTCTTTCTCTCCCTTTCTCTCTTTTTCTGTAACAGCCCGTTTCCAGAATACATAATTAAATACATATTTAGATTATTTTGATCATATTTTTTGATTTACTTCCCGTATTTATTTTGTTATGTGATTATCTTGCATTGGATCCAGATTCAGGGATTCGGAGTCAACCCTAGTCTGAACCGGGGACCCGATCCTAGTGTATTGCTCGATTTAACCTTTCTTGTAGTCAGATCTGACTGATTTCAGTTTCAAATACTGTTTTTCAATATTTTAAAATTTTCAAGATTTTTTAGATTTTTTCAGAATTATTTTTTAGATTTTCTACTCGCACTTTAAGCCGAGTCGTCCAGGGTAATCTCGCCAAGCGCTTTAATGACTAGACACTGTTCGCTGTCTATGCCTCCAGCTTGCTCAGCTCTGGTTGATTGTACTCAACTATTACTATAACACTTGCTATGCACATGCTTGATATGTTAACACTTTACATTCTACCACCTGACATCTACATGCTATTACTTGACACCAGTCTGTATCACTTAACAACTGATGTGTTATCACCTGTCATGCTACTACTTGACACCTACTCATGTTATGTTATCACTTATCACTTGCCCCTGTTATGACATGACTTATCTCCTGTCACCTACCTGATTACTTGTCATTGTCATATTAACACCTGATACCTGTCATGAATAACTCTTAACTCATGATTATCACATTATGGGAATGTAGTGTCTGATCTCTTGTTATGTACTCCCGTTATGCTTGTTATATACTCCTGTTATGACCAGTTATGTTCTTACTCATTCCCGTAATATGATAGTTATGTTTAATAAGCCATAAAAAAGGCAACCTACACTGGGAATGGGAGGAAGTGATGAATGCCGGTATGATGCCTTACTTATAATGATTGAAATACTAAACTGACGATTCGTGTTAGGGTGCTTTTAGGCACCCAGAAGATGCGTGTTAGGGAGATTTCAGGCCCCATTGGCTATGTCCCGGGTGATCGGGAACTTTTATAAGTATGAGCTATCAGTTCTTCATCAGCTTCCAATAACTGTAATACCCCGTTCCCGGAATACGTACTTAGTTGCGTATTCAGATTTTCGATCGTATTTTTTCGATTTGTTTCCTGTATTTATTCTGTATTATGAATTCCTTATATGATTGTTTTGCCTTGAATTTGGATCGGTGAACTCGGAGTCAGCCTTTGTCTGAGCAGGGGACTCGATCTCAAGAGTTTTACTTGTTTTAGACATTCTGGTTATCCGATTCGATCGATTTCAGTTTTAAACATCGTTTTCCAATATTTAGGATTTCTATGATTTTTTGGAATTTTCTGTGATCAAGTTGAAAATCTTCAAAACCGGTGTCGGCCAGTGCCGCTGACCGATTCCTGGATTTTTAATTCTCAAATTGTTTGGAATTTCATGATGGTCCTTTAGACTTTATCTTTTAGAATTGCAATTCCTACTTATATTCTTTTTCTGAGGATTTTATGATTTTATGGAAATTCAAACGGAGTCGGTAGGTAGCAGATTCCAGGATTTTTAGTTTCAAAACTATAAAGTATTTCTTCAAACGGATTTCACTATTGGCCTTTATATATTATTCTTGATTTTTGGTTAAATTTTCAGATCATTCCGAGATACTGGAATTTCGGGCATTTTTCCAATTATTGCAAATTCCAATTTCCACCAAAATTGCCACCTCATTTCCCACTCACCCTTCACCTAACCCCACTCATTCTCTCTCCTCCCCATGGCCGGCCAAGTGGCATGGAGGGTGACACCTCATGCTTTCCCTTTTACACCAAAGCCCCTCCTTTCTTCACAATTGCCATCTCCTTTACAAAATCCCCAACCTATAAATCCCATTCTTTTGCAAACTTCCCCATGATTCCTTCTCATTTCTTCACAAGAGAAAATCCCCCAAAATTCTCTCCTCCTCAACCCCAAAACCCTAGCTTCAAGGATCCATCTCAAGACTTCAAGGCTTCACTAGGGCTTCATCACAAGAGCTTCATCTCCAACCATCAACCTCAAGGCAACACCAAGCTTCAACATCTTCAAATCAAGCTTCCACAACCCATGGATTGAAGCCACCATCTTCTTCTTGAATCAACCTCCAAACCCAACCCATCCAAGTGAGTACCTTACTCACCAAGACCTAGATAGCTTCCTAATTACTTATATTAGTAATTCTTATACACTAGATTCTTAAAAATCCTATTTTTAGGTCATCAAGAACTAAATCCAACCTTTCCATGTGAGTATTTCACTCACCAAGATTTGAATTAGCCCTAGAGCACTTGTGTCTACCCCTATTGTACATCTAAGTTACCTAAAATCATGAATTTAGCCATCTAACACAACTCCCAGAAATTCTGCTCTGTCACAGTTTTTCCCACGACTAGTCGACTTATCCTAGGGGCTAGTCGACTAGAACACTTAGCTGAAACTTAGTTTTTCCGGAAAACTCAGTATTAGTCGACTTACTCCCAGTATTAGTCGACTGATAAACTCTCTGGAAATCCCTGTTAGTCGACTCCTGAATTCACCTAGTCGACTAACCTTCCTTGGACCAGAAACCAACTATCGGCCTAGTCGACTGAGCCTAAATACCAGTCGACTTGAACCCCCTAGTCGACTAACCATTTTGCCTTAGTCGACTAATGTTCCTGAACCAGAAACTCCAATTCTCTGTATCCCAGACTTAGTCGACTTGCGTGTATGTTAGTCGACTTGAGACCTATATTAGTCGACTAATTCCTCCCCCTAGTCGACTAATTCTGTCTGCATGTCTTAAATGGTTTCTTTTCTAAAATTAGATCTTGTCGTTGATTTATGTATTATGCATTATGGTTTCTTGTACTTCATGACTGGTACTTTAGGACTCATCGCTTGATGGATCTTATGCATGGCTCATGTGAATGCACTTGGTACTTATGACCTATTATTTGAGGTTCATCACCCGCTGTCACTTTATATTATCATGCTTGTGTATTGCCATGTAATCGCTTGTTTTATTCTTAGACTTATACCTTGCCCGTGTTATCCTTACTCCTTTATTGTATACATGCGTGGCAGACCCTTCGAGATTGTTGAACCCTAAGTTATCTCTATGTTTCCACTTGCTTTACCTTATTATAGTCTTGTTAGTTATCTATTACCTTTTAACACATGTATATCACATGACGCCTAACATGTACTCACTCGACCCATTGTTATGCCATGGTTGACCCGGCCAATTATTAGTTCATTGTTACGTTTCATTTGTTATATCACCACTTAGTCATGCTATCCCTTAAACCGAGCATGATACACTTGACTTTACGATTATCTTATTTACGGGAATCCTACCTTGTTTTATGGAACTAAGTGCCACACCGTCCAATGGTGGGGGCCACCTCTAGAATCCACTCCCTCAGAACAAAGTGCCACATGGAACAAAGTGCCACACCACACGGTGGGGGCCACCTCTTGAATCCATGGGGGCCACCTCTTGAGTCTGTAGGGTTACTACTGTCATGTTCATTTATTCCCGTAAACTGATAATCTTTAATAAGCTACAACTTATATGGGGTATGGGTGGAAGTGATGGATGCCGGAATGATACCTTGCTTATAGTGATGGAAGTATATGGGGGACATTGAGCCTCCAAGCCGGTCCCAGGTGGTGGGAACCGTTGGACCACCAAATTGGTCCCCGGTGTATGTGAACTATTATCGAGCCTGTTAGCCGGTCCCAGGCGGTGGGAACCGTTGGACCACTAAACTGGTCCCCGGTGTATGTGGACATGTGAAGCACTATAAGAAGCTATATCAGTTCTCCATCTACTTCCGATAACGACCCTCGACTTTCCGATATATGGATGTATGTGAGTTGGGATCGATACCGAGGCACATACCTAGATATATGGGTTAGACGAGTAATATTAATAATAATTGATACTGTTATGGTTATTGTTATGGATCTTGACGTTCCAGGTATGTTTTCCAGTTATGTTTCCAGTTGTGACACTTGTTATGATTTCCGTGATTCCAGTGATGATTCCGGTTTTAACTATTATTAGTTCCTGTTTTGGATTTGTGTTGCACTTGTTGTGTAGCCCTGTTTGACTGTCGTATGATTTGCAACTCTGATCCTATACGCTTGTTTTCCTGTGGCATGAGATAGAGGTATATGTATGAGGGTTTCCTTGTTTGGATTATTCCTTCGACGTACTAGTCTCATGGGACAGTGACTTAAGCGTATACGATCACTTTTGCTTGTAGTTAGCATTACTTTGGATTTCCCATTTCATGTCGATTATGTTATACTCGTCCCTTTATTTCATAGTTGTGTTCTGACCCCATCCATGTCCCCTAGCCACTTGGCATTAGTTCATTTATTACTATTTGTCTTGACCCCTTGGATTTGCATATTCAGATTCCGAGGCTTGGATCGTGGTGGAGCTGTCCACTGCAGATTGAGCTTCCTCTGGTGAGCAGGCAGTCTAGCTCCAGTGCTCTTACTCCAGATTTCTTTTGACTCACGGGATCCTCACCTCCCTCGTGAGCGTTTTGTGTATGTCTTGTATATTTTACTTTTGGACTGAGTTGTGATAAAAGACCTATGGAATATGTAATGTTTATCATACTGTGATGACTCGTATCTGTACTTTATGTTGGCATATATGTGTGTATACCATGCTTTGCGTTGCACTCTGATTCTTGCTTGTTGTATTTTATGCTTAGCGTGTATACGTGGGGGCCTTTCCTGACCTACGTATATACGTCGCAGTGACGCCCCGTATCCGTGGAATCGGGGCGTTACAGGTTGGTATCAGAGCTTAGGCTCTTACCTCCATAGTACAACAAGTAGCAAATTCTAGAAATTTGCGGATGCCAACATCAATGTACAAAGTCGTCTAGTCCTTTTGATTTATCTGGTCCCTCTTGATTCCGTCCTTCATATCCTGAAATCCTTCCATTTCCTTTTCCAGCTCCTTCCAGCCTATCCATACCTAGTATCGATGGAGAGGAGATCGGGTCGCAGCAACTCTGGATCAGCGTCGGGTGGAGCAGCGGGAGGGAGTGGGGATATATTGAGGTTATCCAGACCATGTTGGAAAACCAGCAACAACAGATGGAAAATCAGCAGCAGCAGACCGAGCTTCTCCGGCAAGAGATAGCAGCACCTAAGGGTCAGAGGCCGGGGAACATATCGGACTTCAGGAGGCTACAGCCAGCTACATTCACGGGTGGAGAGAAACCTTTGGATGCTGAGCAATGGCTGACAGACACTTCAGATTTATTGAATGCAGCCAGGGTCCCACAGGAGGACCAAGTGGAAGTTGCCAAGATTCAGCTAAAGGATATAGCCAGGACTTGGTGGCTAGCAGAGGAGGCCAGACTGGAGAAGCCTGTCACTTGGGACACCTTCTCCAAGAGTTTCTACAGCAGGTTCTTCCCTGTCACAGCTCAGAAGGACATGGAAGAACAATTCATCAGACTTCGGCAGGGGAGTAAGACCGTGGATGAGTATGCCGCGGAGTTTCTCAGATTGAGCCGCTTTGCCCCTTATATGGTAACGGATGAAGAGAAGCGGGCAAGCAGATTTCAACAGGGTCTTCAGATGGATATTCAGATGTACCTAATGCCCCATCACCTGAAGACATATGCAGAAGTTCTCACCACCGCTCGGGAAATAGAGCGTGGGTTTGAGAAGGAGAAGGAGAATCAGATGAGGAGCCAGGCCAAGAAGAGGCCTTTTGAGTTGATGGATGAGGAGGATGCAGATAGGGCAACCCATGGCCCGATGATGAAGAGACCATCCCAAACTCCTCTTCCCCAGATCACATGCAATTTCTGCCACAGGCCCGGACACTATAAGAGAGATTGTCGAGCGGCCAAGGGATTATGTTTAGTATGTGGGTCAGGGAGACATATGCTAAGGGATTGCCCACACAGGAAGTTTGGACATGTGGCACCAGTCAGACCGGCTCTTCCAGCTCCAGCACGTCCAGCTCCAGCACTTCCAGCGCCGCCACTGAGGAGGAACCCTGAACCTGTTGATCGAAGAGTTCCACTTCCACCCCAACGGTATGATCATCAGTATAGGGGAATGAGACCGAGAGCAGATCAGAGGAGAGGACAAGTTCACATCATGGCAGCAGAGGCCTCAGATGATGCAGCAGAGTGGGAAGACCAGTATCCAGACCAGGAGCCCTGAGGACGTCATGGTAACCACTACCCTACTTCTTGCATTTGAGTTGGTTATCCTTCTTAATATTTTTCCATTGTCATTCTATCATTGTTCATTCTGGTCCTTCCTGTATTCATCCTATCCCCTGTTTTGGTTTTATGAAGCCTTTATTCGTGCCCTTGTCCCCTTTGTGTTCAATTTATCCCCTTAACGAAATTGCGAGGACGCAATTTTTGTAAGGTGGGTGGATTGTAATACCCCGTTCCCGGAATACGTACTTAGTTGCGTATTCAGATTTTCGATCGTATTTTTTCGATTTGTTTCCTGTATTTATTCTGTATTATGAATTCCTTATATGATTGTTTTGCCTTGAATTTGGATCGGTGAACTCGGAGTCAGCCTTTGTCTGAGCAGGGGACTCGATCTCAAGAGTTTTACTTGTTTTAGACATTCTGGTTATCCGATTCGATCGATTTCAGTTTTAAACATCGTTTTCCAATATTTAGGATTTTCTATGATTTTCTGGAATTTTCTGTGATCAAGTTGAAAATCTTCAAAACCGGTGTCGGCCAGTGCCGCTGACCGATTCCTGGATTTTTAATTCTCAAATTGTTTGGAATTTCATGATGGTCCTTTAGACTTTATCTTTTAGAATTGCAATTCCTACTTATATTCTTTTTCTGAGGATTTTATGATTTTATGGAAATTCAAACGGAGTCGGTAGGTAGCTGATTCCAGGATTTTTAGTTTCAAAACTATAAAGTATTTCTTCAAACGGATTTCACTATTGGCCTTTATATATTATTCTTGATTTTGGTTAAATTTTCAGATCATTCCGAGATACTGGAATTTCGGGCATTTTTCCAATTATTGCAAATTCCAATTTCCACCAAAATTGCCACCTCATTTCCCACTCACCCTTCACCTAACCCCACTCATTCTCTCTCCTCCCCATGGCCGGCCAAGTGGCATGGAGGGTGACACCTCATGCTTTCCCTTTTACACCAAAGCCCCTCCTTTCTTCACAATTGCCATCTCCTTTACAAAATCCCCAACCTATAAATCCCATTCTTTTGCAAACTTCCCCATGATTCCTTCTCATTTCTTCACAAGAGAAAATCTCCCAAAATTCCCTCCTCCTCAACCCCAAAACCCTAGCTTCAAGGATCCATCTCAAGACTTCAAGGCTTCACTAGGGCTTCATCACAAGAGCTTCATCTCCAACCATCAACCTCAAGGCAACACCAAGCTTCAACATCTTCAAATCAAGCTTCCACAACCCATGGATTGAAGCCACCATCTTCTTCTTGAATCAAGCTCCAAACCCAACCCATCCAAGTGAGTACCTTACTCACCAAGACCTAGATAGCTTCCTAATTACTTATATTAGTAATTCTTATACACTAGATTCTTAAAAATCCTATTTTTAGGTCATCAAGAACTAAATCCAACCTTTCCATGTGAGTATTTCACTCACCAAGATTTGAATTAGCCCTAGAGCACTTGTGTCTACCCCTATTGTACATCTAAGTTACCTAAAATCATGAATTTAGCCATCTAACACAACTCCCAGAAATTCTGCTCTGTCACAGTTTTTCCCACGACTAGTCGACTTATCCTAGGGGCTAGTCGACTAGAACACTTAGCTGAAACTTAGTTTTTCCGGAAAACTCAGTATTAGTCGACTTACTCCCAGTATTAGTCGACTGATAAACTCTCTGGAAATCCCTGTTAGTCGACTCCTGAATTCACCTAGTCGACTAACCTTCCTTGGACCAGAAACCAACTATCGGCCTAGTCGACTGAGCCTAAATACCAGTCGACTTGAACCCCCTAGTCGACTAACCATTTTGCCTTAGTCGACTAATGTTCCCTGAACCAGAAACTCCAATTCTCTGTATCCCAGACTTAGTCGACTTGCGTGTATGTTAGTCGACTTGAGACCTATATTAGTCGACTAATTCCTCCCCCTAGTCGACTAATTCTGTCTGCATGTCTTAAATGGTTTCTTTTCTAAAATTAGATCTTGTCGTTGATTTATGTATTATGCATTATGGTTTCTTGTACTTCATGACTGGTACTTTAGGACTCATCGCTTGATGGATCTTATGCATGGCTCATGTGAATGCACTTGGTACTTATGACCTATTATTTGAGGTTCATCACCCGCTGTCACTTTATATTATCATGCTTGTGTATTGCCATGTAATCGCTTGTTTTATTCTTAGACTTATACCTTGCCCGTGTTATCCTTACTCCTTTATTGTATACATGCGTGGCAGACCCTTCGAGGTCGTTGAACCCTAAGTTATCTCTATGTTTCCACTTGCTTTACCTTATTATAGTCTTGTTAGTTATCTATTACCTTTTAACACATGTATATCACATGACGCCTAACATGTACTCACTCGACCCATTGTTATGCCATGGTTGACCCGGCCAATTATTAGTTCATTGTTACGTTTCATTTGTTATATCACCACTTAGTCATGCTATCCCTTAAACCGAGCATGATACACTTGACTTTACGATTATCTTATTTACGGGAATCCTACCTTGTTTTATGGAACTAAGTGCCACACCGTCCAATGGTGGGGGCCACCTCTAGAATCCACTCCCTCAGAACAAAGTGCCACATGGAACAAAGTGCCACACCACACGGTGGGGGCCACCTCTTGAATCCATGGGGGCCACCTCTTGAGTCTGTAGGGTTACTACTGTCATGTTCATTTATTCCCGTAAACTGATAATCTTTAATAAGCTACAACTTATATGGGGTATGGGTGGAAGTGATGGATGCCGGAATGATACCTTGCTTATAGTGATGGAAGTATATGGGGGACATTGAGCCTCCAAGCCGGTCCCAGGTGGTGGGAACCGTTGGACCACCAAATTGGTCCCCGGTGTATGTGAACTATTATCGAGCCTGTTAGCCGGTCCCAGGCGGTGGGAACCGTTGGACCACTAAACTGGTCCCCGGTGTATGTGGACATGTGAAGCACTATAAGAAGCTATATCAGTTCTCCATCTACTTCCGATAACGACCCTCGACTTTCCGATATATGGATGTATGTGAGTTGGGATCGATACCGAGGCACATACCTAGATATATGGGTTAGACGAGTAATATTAATAATAATTGATACTGTTATGGTTATTGTTATGGATCTTGACGTTCCAGGTATGTTTTCCAGTTATGTTTCCAGTTGTGACACTTGTTATGATTTCCGTGATTCCAGTGATGATTCCGGTTTTAACTATTATTAGTTCCTGTTTTGGATTTGTGTTGCACTTGTTGTGTAGCCCTGTTTGACTGTCGTATGATTTGCAACTCTGATCCTATACGCTTGTTTTCCTGTGGCATGAGATAGAGGTATATGTATGAGGGTTTCCTTGTTTGGATTATTCCTTCGACGTACTAGTCTCATGGGACAGTGACTTAAGCGTATACGATCACTTTTGCTTGTAGTTAGCATTACTTTGGATTTCCCATTTCATGTCGATTATGTTATACTCGTCCCTTTATTTCATAGTTGTGTTCTGACCCCATCCATGTCCCCTAGCCACTTGGCATTAGTTCATTTATTACTATTTGTCTTGACCCCTTGGATTTGCATATTCAGACTCCGAGGCTTGGATCGTGGTGGAGCTGTCCACTGCAGATTGAGCTTCCTCTGGTGAGCAGGCAGTCTAGCTCCAGTGCTCTTACTCCAGATTTCTTTTGACTCACGGGATCCTCACCTCCCTCGTGAGCGTTTTGTGTATGTCTTGTATATTTTACTTTTGGACTGAGTTGTGATAAAAGACCTATGGAATATGTAATGTTTATCATACTGTGATGACTCGTATCTGTACTTTATGTTGGCATATATGTGTGTATACCATGCTTTGCATTGCACTCTGATTCTTGCTTGTTGTATTTTATGCTTAGCGTGTATACGTGGGGGCCTTTCCTGACCTACGTATATACGTCGCAGTGACGCCCCCGTATCCGTGGAATCGGGGCGTTACAATAACCAACCTCAACTTACTTATATATGGATGTATGTATGTTGAGATATACACCAAGACACATACCTAGATATATGGGTCAGACGAGTAATAATAATAAGATGTCAAAATAATAACTTGTTGTTTTATAACAATTGCTTTTATTGGGTTTTACTTCAGATTTTCAGTTTTATTAATCATTATTATGTTTCTAGTTTACCACCTGTGCATTACTCCTCTGGTCTCCTGACTTGATCACTTCTCGTTTTATATTGATTCCTTCTTACCACTCATTACTTAATGTCTCATTCGTATATGGTGTGTTTGTGCTCAAGACATGGTTTCAATGCATGCTTTGATTCAGATTTATCGATACACGAGTGCTTGACCTTGCACGCCACTTGACATTCGCAACACCACTTGTTGGGGAGCTCTAACTCCACTGGATCCTCATGTCCAGGTCATGGAGCTTGGAGGTGGTGAATTCATCTTGTTGATTAGAGTGATGCAGGAAGCGTAGTGGATCAGCAGAAGACCGTCAAAGTCCTATCCTTCCAGGTCTTCTTATTTGGCTCTAGAGTTTTCCTGTTATGACTCTGAGCCCTCATTTGTACAGTTTATGATTGTACATCTCTTTGTATTCTTGCATTTGTGCCTATCGGTGATGTAATATTCTTGTAATATTATGTTACATCTTATGATAATTTTATAATTGTACTCATATGTTAAAATGTATAATGCACCACATATTTCGGACTATGATATTTGCATGTACTGATGCTTAGCGTATATATGTGAGGGTATTTTTGACCTACGTATATACGTCGCTGTAACATCTCCGTACCCGCTAGATCAGGGCGTTACATTTTCCTTCCTTTTTTTTCTTTCCAGCACACTTACTCTCTTTCTTTCTCTCTTTCTCTCTTTCTCTCTTTAATACTCGCTAGGTTCTCTCTCTAGCTCACTCTTGTTGTCACTATCCCCTCTAAATGATTCAATTTCTCTCTCCTCTCTCTCCTCTCCCTTACTCTCTCTCCCAAAATTAATATTTTTATATTTTAATATAATTGGCGGCTTGTGCACGTGTTTCTGGTATTCTTAGATTTTACGTCGTTTTCTGAAGATTTAGGCGAGTACTTTTGTGGGATTGCGAATATTACTTCTTTACATAAGCAAGTACTCTTTTTCGGCATTTAGCTGAGTATTCTCTTTCGATATTGGATGAGTACTCTTTTTGATATTTGGCCCAAAATTATAATTTACATTGGGCAAGCGTTTTCTACTATTGTTGTAACCCTCGACCCTAAATGTACGTATCACAGTATCAGTACTCGATACGTCGTACAAAGTTGATTTGGCCTTTCTGGTAGTCGAATTGAGCCGATTTCAATTTTAAATATTATTTTCAATATTTTAGTTTTTCAAAATTTTTTGAAATTTTTCTAAATTATTTTGGAAAATCTCCACAGTCGATGTCGACCGATACCGATAAACGGCTCTATGATTTTTAATTTATAAATGGAAATGAGTTTCTGTATTTTGTTTTCAAATTATTCTTTAAGATTATATTTTCTACCTTTGCGCATTTTTGAGAATTTTTCTGAAATCGAATATCCGGCCTAATCAGTGTTACTAATATCGACGAAACATACCAAGATTTTAACTTATAAATCAAACTGAATTTCTTAAAATTGGTTTCACATTATTCCTTAGGATAATATTCTATATTTTGCAGAATTTTTGGGAACCATTTGAAGCTAGTCAAATTTTGATCGACTAAAATAATATTAATTAATTACTATTAAATTCATTTTTCTATTTCTTTTTCTTCTTTCTTCTTCTCCTAGCTTCTCCACCGCCTCTCTCCACTGACACAACCCACCGCCTTCCTCTCATTATTTCTCTGTTTCTCTCACTCTCTCATTAACTCCATCTTTCTAACTCTCCCCCTCTCTCTCACTCAATTTCACTTTCTCTCTCCCCTTAACCCATTCACAGCCATCCCACCACTTTCCAACCGCCATCACTTCCCTTTGCCAACCGGCTATCTCCTTTGCCGAACCCATGCCGCCGGCCAACCCACTCCGGCAACGTCTCCAACTCCGGCCAATCACCACAAATCCCTCCCTATTTCCTTATATCTCCAATCCACCACTATTATTTCCTCCACTTTCATCTCCAATCAGACCCACCACCAAATTTCACCCAATTCCACCGTCATCAACTACTCAATCCATCACCCTCTCTTCCTCCACCACTTCCCCTTTCTTCCAATTTCACATCCATATTTCCTACTACCACCAACACCATCACCAAATACCATCATCATCTTCCTCTTCTTCCTTTCTTCTCTTCTTTCTCTCTTTTCTCCCCTCTTCATCTTTCTCTCTCTTGCTCCCTACGCGTCGACCCAGAGCGCCAGCAGCGGGCCTGGCGCCATCACTGGTGGATGCCGTGGACTGGGTGGCACAAGAGTCTTTGTCTTAGAATCCTAAATATGAAAGTGTATTAGGAATGCACATTTCATTAAGGTAAAAATTAAGACTAATTAATTATTTAATTTTTCCTCCTATACCTAAAAAATCCAACAATATTATTTTGACCAAGTTTTTAGAAATCCTAATCATGATTTTCCTAACTCTTAAGATTAACTTAGATTTCTTTCAAAAGATAAGTCAAATATTGTCTTCTTTTTCAATTATGTATCTAAAATTTATATATATATATATTTTTTCATTTTTTCATTTTTTATTTTCTTATTTTCCGTAAAATTAAGGTTTACCCTCCCCCACACTTATCTCATGTATTGTTCCCAATGTATGAATGAAATGTATGAATTGGCAGAGAGATAGAGTTACCGATACATTGGGTCAAAAAGACTTATAGCTTACTTCCTGTACTGATTCCAAAAATATTTAAGACGTTGACCATTTACCTTGAATACATTTTCATTTTTAGGGTCGTATATCTCTATGGCTCCGTGTGGAAATACAGTCTTAACAATGAAAGGCCCTGTCCATCTTGATTTTAACTTGCCGGGAAAGAGATAAAGTCTAGAGTTATAGAGTAACACTTTTTGTTCTTGGACAAAAGTTTTTCTAGTGATGAATTTATCGTGAAAAACCTTAACCCTATCTTTCATAATTTTCGCATTTTCATATGCTTTGTTCCTCAACTCCTCAAGTTCAGAAATTTTTAATTTTCGAAGTTCACTAGCCTTATCTAGATCGAAATTCAGCTGCTTAATTGTCCATAAGGCTCGGTGCTCTAACTCAACAGGAAGGTGGCAAGCCATTCCAAAGACTAGTCTTTAAGGAGACATTCCTAGAATTATTTTAAAGGCGGTCCTATATGCCCATATGACATCTACCAATTTGGTGAACCAGTCCTTCCTATTTTGATTCACAGTTTTCTCCAAGATAAGTTTAACTTGCCTATTGGAAACTTCTACCTGTCCACTGATTTGAGGATGGTACGGTGTAGATAACTTGTGCGTTATGGCATATTTTCACATAAGAGCTTCAAAAGTTCTATTGCAAAAATGTGTACCATTATCACTAATTATTGCACGAGGGGTTCCAAAGCGTGAGAAGATATTTTCTTTCAAGAATTTGATAACAACTTTGTTGTCATTTGTCTTGCAAGGGACGGCTTCAACCCATTTGGATACGTAATCTACAGCCAACAAGATGTATTGGTGCCCAAACGAATTAGGGAAGGGACCCATAAAATCAATGCCCCAAATATCAAAAACTTATACTTCTAGAATTAAATTTAGGGGCATCATATTACGTTTAGAAATCCTTCCTATCATTTGGCATCTTGTGCAAGTTTTACAAAAGTCAAATGCGTCTTTAAACAAAGTGGGCCAATAAAAGCCACTTTATAGGATCTTTTCGGCAGTTTTGCGGGGACCAAAGTGTCCACCGCAAGCAAATTCGTGATAAAAGGTTAGAACACTTCTAGTTTCCTCACCGGGAACACATCTCCTAATAATTAGTCACTACAATACTTGAAAAGGTAAGGATCCTCCCATATGAAATACCGGACTTGAGACAAGAATTGGTATCTATCCTATTTTGACCAACTAGGTGGTGTTTGGTTTCTGACTAAATAATTGACTATATCGGTAAACCATGGTTCCGTAGATATGGTTAGAAGTTGTTTGTCGGGAAAATTATCGTTGATGGGCAGTTCGTCAGAAGGTGCGTTTGGCACACGAGAGAGATGGTCTGCGACGACATTTTCAACACCCTTTTTATCTCGAATTTCGAGATCAAATTCTTGAAGGAGGACGATCCAATGAATGAGTCGGGCCTTCGCATCCTTTTTAAGCATTAGGTATCGAAGTGCAGAACAGTCGGTGAATGTTGTGGTTTTGGTCCCAAGTAGGTATGGGCGGAATTTCTCCAAAGCGAACACTGCTGCCAAGAATTCTTTCTCGCTTGTAGTATAGTTCACTTGGGCATCATTGAGTGTCCTACTTGAATAATAGATCACGTATTGTTTGTTATCTTTGTGTTGTCCTAAGACAGCGCCTATTGCCAAATCTGAGGCATCGCACATGATCTCAAAGGGGTTGGACCAGTCCGGAGGTGAGATGATAGGTGCAGATATAAGTTCCAATTTTAGCTTCTCCCACGCGCTATTACACTTATCGTCAAAGATGAAGGGCACGTCTTTGGCTAAAAGTTTTGTAAGGGGTCTAGCAATTTGGCTAAAATCCCTAATGAACTACGGTAAAACCCGGTGTGTCCTAAGAAAGAACGAATGTCCTTCACGCTTCGTGGGATTGGAAGTTTGGCTATGATCTCCACCTTAGCCTTATCCACTTTGATCCCTTCCCTAGATATCTTATGACCTAGGCAATCCCATGCTGCATCATAAAGTGGCACTTTTCCCAATTTAGGGTCAAGTTCTTTTCGGTGCATCTATTCAACACTAGCTCTAAGTGATGGAGATATTGGTCAAATGAATTTTCATAAATGGAGAAGTCATCCATGAAAATCTCTAAGAAGCGCTCGACCATGTCAGAGAAAAGGCTTAACATACAATGTTGGAATGTGGCGGGGGCTTTGCATAGGCCGAAAGGCATTCGTGAAAATCACCTAGAGGGGGGGTGAATAGGTGATTATGCTAATCTAATGAACTTAATGCGGAATTTAAAAACTAATTGCAATTACACAAGATGCAAGCAACAAGTGATGCACACAACCAAGCCAAGCATATAAGTATGAATGATCAATGTGATATGATGCAAGGCACAAAGTAAAGAGAGAGAGAGAGTAAGAGCCAAGGGATCAAGCGCAAACAACAAGATATGTTTCGAGATTCGAGCACCCAGCTCTACATCCCCGCCTTCACCCAGAAGGATTTTAAGTCCACTAGCTTGTCCACAAAAGACTCCCACAAAGGGAATCTCCACCGAGGATTTGGGGCAATAACAATTACAAGGAGTACCCAACTTCTCTCCTTACAAACACAACCTCCTCCTTGAGGCACAACTCCAAGCCAACAAACAATCACCTCACAACTTGAGGGATTAGCACAAAGCTTACACAAGGATCACCTCACCATTTGAGGGATACAACCCAAATGCACAACCACCTCAACACAATGAGGAAAAGGCACAAAGCCAAGCAAAGATTGGGTTTTCAACTTGGTGGTCTAAACAACAACCACAAACAATTTCTTTCCCACACAAAGATCCTATAGAATAAGATAGTAGATGTAGCTCAAGTGTGGAGAAAAACAAAGGAATGGAAATCAAAAACTCAAAGAAAATCTTTGGGAAAAACTAGAAACCAAGATGAAGAAGTTGAATCATAATCTTTTCTCAAAAACTCTTTCTTGATTTTCCAAACCCTAGCAAAAAACCCTAAATAGATTGTTCAATTTAAAGCCCAAAAACTTCTTTTGATTGCTGTGAAAACACTAGAGAGGCAGGAAAAATTCGCACAAAAAGTCTTATGGAAAACAGGTCATTAATGGGGTATTTATAGCCCCAGAAAAATATAGCCGTTGGCAGCAGAAACTGCCAAAAATGACCTACCGGTCGACCGGTCGGTCGACCGTCCAACGGTCACATTTTGACCGTTGGCAGCAACCGGTCGACCGTGCGGTCGACCGTCCCCAGAACCAGAGAGCAACGGCTCTCTGGGCGGTCGACCGTCCGGTCGACCGAAACAAACAGAGAGCAACCTGCTCTCAGTCGGTCGACCGTGCGGTCGACCGGATTAAGGGGCAGCCAGCGTGCACGTATCCGTGCACGTCGGTCGACCTCTACGGTCGACAGGCTACATGGTCCGGTCGACCGTCCGGTCGACCGACCTAGCCTGGCAACAGCTGTTCTGGTCAGAAAAACATGTAATTTTTAATCCTAAAAATTCTCATAAATCTTCTAAAAATACACAAAAATAGTTTTATCATTTTATTTTGAAATATAAACTTGTGATAAAAATTTCATCACAAATAACAAACATTTTGAAACATTTTGTGTCTTATCATTTTTACCAAAATCCAATACTGGTATTTTCTAAAACTTGGATTTTTGAATAGAAAATACATTTTGTCCAAAACTCATCCAAATACAAAAACATGATATTAAACAACATTTAGGCATGATGTATATGGATATAATCCTATATACATGAAACATATATATATCCATGTTTTGACTTTAATTCCAAAATATGTTTTGTTGAAAATACCAAAACATAAAACACATGAATAAGTTAGTCAAAACTAAGTTTGTCTAGGTAGTTGAAGCATGCATGTATATAGAACAAATCTAATATACATTAAACCATGTAAACTTGTTTTGAATCTATCTATTCATGCAAACCAAGATCGGTTAAACCAAAAACCGAAAAATAATATTCAAAACATGAAACGTGTGTGTTGTGAACTTGAGCATATCATACTATTCTAATCTTTACAATTTGGATCTAAACACAAAACTAAACTTGGTACTGATGTCTTCTTGTAGAGCGCAATTTCCAAGCCGACTCGATCCAAAACTCTTTGATCGACCGAGCAATTGCTATATATGATCTTTGACGCTCGGGCTCTTGAATCAACATGTGAAAGCTTCCAAATCATCTTGTTGAAGCTAATCACCTACTAATAACTTGATTAATGATCTGAAACTAAAATCACAAGATTATTAGTACACATAACTACATGAGTTAATCATCATCAAAACTAGAGTGGAAGGCCTTTGGGCCAACAATTCGGCGATAGGCAAATGTCCCAAATGTGCACGTGAATGTTGTCTTTTCTTGGTCCTCCGGGGCTATTGGGTCAATAATTGGGAGGAAAAAATGATCTTTTCTAGTGCGGCGTTCAACTTGCGATAGTCTATGCATACTCGAACCTTGGTAGGCAGTCGTGTTTGCACTAACTCTTACTTATCATTTTCTGCCATAGTAAAACTGGACTTCTTAGGGACCACATGCACTGGGCTAACCCTTCGCTATCAGAAATGGTATAAATGATCCCATTATCTAACAGTTTCATTATTTCGGCTTGTACAGCCTCTTATCCCTCTTTGGTTTAACCCCTTCCTCTAGATGGATTCTATGCTGGACTATTTTAAGGCTTAGTCCCTTGATATCTGCCATAGTCTAACCAATGGCTTCCTATGTCTCCTAAGGGTTGCCAATAGGTCTTCCTCTTGCCTATTAGTCAAATTAGAGGCAACTATGACTGATAACGTCTCTTGTTCACCAAGGTAGGCGTACTTAAGATGTTTAGGTAAGGTCTTTAACTCCAACGAAGGAGGTGGCTCGATGGGTGGAGGTGTTAAGCTTAAATTTTTCATCTCTATAGAACTTGAATTTGCTGCCCATTCAATCTCATCAAGGTTGAGATCACTATATTCTAACTCTCCTTCATCCTTTGACTCTAGTGTGATCTCCTCGTTGTGCTCACTAGTCATATTCTCAATGAAGTTGACCTCAAAGGGCTGGTCGTTTATGTCAAGGGGGTGTTTACCTACGTTGAAAACATTGACTTCCTTGGTCATATCCCCAAAAGTCAATCTCATGGATCCATTTCTACAATTTATGATTGCATTAGCGGTTGCTAGGAACGGGCGTCCTAAGATGACGGGAGTTTAGGACCTAGGATTAGACATAGGTTGTGTCTCTAAAACAATGAAATCGACCGGGTAAATGAATTCTCCTACCCATATAAGGACATCATTGATCTCTCCCTTAGGAACTTTAATTGAGCGATCAGCTAATTCGATTGTAACTTGGGTTGGGTTGAGTTCTCCTAATCCAAGTTATTGATATACGGAGAAGGGAAGCAAATTAATACTGGCTCCTAAATCGAGGAGTGCTCGATTAATTTTAGCTTGACCTATTGTGCAAGAAATGGTAGGGCAATCAGGGTCCTTGTACTTAATTGAGATCTGGTTGGACAATAGCTCACTAATGTTAGTGGCTAGAAAAACCTTCTTAGGCATATTTATCTTTCTTGCTTGGTGCATATGTCCTTAAGGAATTTGGCATAACTAGGGACCTGTTGGATTGCATCAAGAAGTGGTATGTTAAGCCTAACCTGATTAAACACCTCGAGTAGTTTCTCCATACGTGCATTATTATTATTACTCCTAAGCCTATTGGAAATGGGGCTGTAGGTTGGTGTTTTTGTTTTGCTAATTTATCAACTTCAGTTTCTTTGGAGTTTTGTGGAGATGGAGTGGAACTAGATGGAATGGACAATTGAGCTGGGTCCTGTGGCATGGATACTTGATTATCAACTTGTTTCCCTGATCTTAATGTATGAACTAGGTTACACTGGTTTGGGTCTTGAGCCTCATTGTTCCTAGGATTTGGCAATGGTTGACTTGATAGAGTTCCTTTTGTCTTTCTTGTTGATTCAGTTGCATCTCTATCCTAGCCAAGACTTGAGCCAGTGTGTCGTGGCTTTTAACTAGAGTGTGAAAGGGACACCTAGAGGGGGGTGAATAGGTGTTTGTGCTAATCTAAAAAAATGCAAAACTAAGTGCGCTAAATGCGGAAGCTAATGCAAATTTTGCAAACACACTTAGTACAATCAACAAGTGTAGCCGAATTCCCCGTGAAGGGCTCTGGACTAACTCCTCTTGATTCCCCTTGAATGAGTTGAGGTGCTATATGAAGCTCTTGTTGATTAAGTACAAGTGAGGCACACACAAACAACCAAGCAATATGAATATATGCAAGGCAATACACAAATGCAAGCAAGTATAATATGGATGATGAATGATGCTTTGCACAAATGTAAAGAGAGAGAGTTAGAGAGACAAGTGGATCAAATGCAAACACAATAATATGTTTCGAGGTTCGAGCACCCTTGCTCTACATCCCCGCCTACACCACCGTGTAGGATTTCCAATCCACTATAGGAGTACTGAACTCCTCTCTCAATGCCACCGAGGCAATACAACCACAATCCACCTCTACCGAAGAGGGATAAGGCCCGTAGCCAATACAAACACAATCACCTCTACCGAAGAGGGATCCAAACACAATACCACTCCGATCAACCTCTACCAAAGAGGGATACAACAAAAGCAAAGAGGGTTTACAACTTAGAGGCTTAACCTCAAACACTTCTCTTTTTCTCTCTTTTTTCACAAAACAAATAATCCTAATAGATTAGGATAGAAGATAGCTCAAGTGTGAAAAACTAGGTGTTTTTGAAACAAGCAACAAAGAAAATACTTGGGAAAACTCTTGTAAAAGATAGAGAATGAAAACCAATACAAATATCCCAAATTCCTATTTTCTTTGATTTCCAAAAACCCAAAACACAAATCAAATTGGAAGTTTAAAGCCCAAAACACTTTTGAAAACTCTTTAAAAACACTTAAGAAGGTCTGGAATTTTTGCCCTTAAAAACTTCTACAAAAACTATGAAGAGATGGGGTATATATAGCCCCAATACAAAACTAGCCGTTAGAGCTGAGCTGGCAGCTCTGACAGGCAACGGTCGACCGGCCCGGTCGACCGCCAACGGTCGGAAATATGACCGTTGGGCAACTGCGGTCGACCGGCCCGGTCGACCGAAACAAACAGAGAGCACTGTAAGTGCTCCGGTCGACCGGAGCGGTCGACCGTCCCAGTGCCTCCAAACGTGCACAGATTTATGCACGTCGGTCGACCGGCCCGGTCGACCGACTCCTCCCCTAGTCGACTAGTCAGAGGACCAAGTCGACTTGGTTGAAGCTTGGAACAACAATCTAGATCAGAAAAACAGTGTAAAATATTTTTCTAAAAATCTTTTAACACTTCTAAAAATCACCAAAAATAATTTTATCATTTTATATGGAAACACAAACTTGTGATAAAAATTTCAAGACATATATCAATCATATCAATTCATTTTTGAGTCTTGCAAATTTTATCAAAAAGAAAACTTGTATTTTTATCAAACTTGATTTTTCAAAACATGAATAGGATAGTCAAAATAAGTTTGTCTAGCAAGTTTAAAGCATGTATGTATATCTAGAACATATCTAATATACATAGAAATAAAGTAAACTTGTTTTGATCTACTATTCATGAAAACCAAATCCAAAACATGAAAACGTGTGTGTTGTGCACTTGAGCGTATCAACTATACTAAGCTTTACAAATAGGATCTAAATACACTAACTAAACTATGGATACCTAAGTCTTCTTGATGATCTTCATCTTCAAGTTGACTTGCTCCAAAACTCCATCCATGGGCTAGGCAATGTGTGATCTTGACGCTTTGGCCCTGGAATCATCATGAAAAGCTTCTAAACACCTTGTTGAAGCTAATCACCAACTAATATCTTGGTTCATGATCTGAAACTTAAACAACACAAGATTATTAGTAAACATAACTATATGAGTTAATCATCATCAAAACTAGGGTGGAAGGCCTTTGGGCCAACAATCTCCCCCTTTTTGATGATGACAAAACTCATGGAGTTATATATGCATGGATTAAAGTTAAGCTTCAAAGAAGCTCCCCCTTAACTCATGCATAAACAAATAAACAAATGATATGCTATGAATGTACATAAACATGTATGCATCAACATGCATAAAACATATTCTAGAAGCTCTAGTTACCAATTAAATTAATAAAACATTAACAAGAACACTAGATGCTCTAAATACCAATAAAACTTAATATATGCAAAAACATAAATATGCATATATAAAACATGTACCAATCATGCATAGAAGTAATTTGAGTTTTATATATGCATGTTAAACTCTCAAATAATTCTCCCGCTTTTGTCAATCATCAACAAAGGGGTAAATAAAGTAAAATCAAATCAAACAAATTTTTCTCCCCCTTTTTGTCAAACAAAAAAGATCAAGAAGGGTTTAAACAATCCAAACAATAAAATGAGGGGTAAAAATCTTTCTCCCCTTTTAAGTCAATCAAAACAATAAAATAATGTTCTCCCCCTTTTGTCAAAAAACAAAGTCAATAAGGGGTGACTATAAACAACATGATATCAATAGATAAATATGTCAATGAAGCATCTTGATATCAATTGAAAATAAACAAAGATCACTAGATGTTATATGCTATATACATTCATGAAGAGGAAGACGCTAAGTTAGCTTCCCTACACATATGCATTACATGAAAGAGGGATGTTAAGCCCTAATTCACATAACACACATTATGTAATGCATAAGAGGAGATGTGAAGCTCCCCCTACACACGTGTACCACATAAAGAAGAGATGTTAAGCTCTTCAATACAAGATACACTTATCATGAATCTATATGCATATAGTCAATACAAATCAAAACTTTTGTATTTTTCTTAAAAACAAAATTTTTAGATACCAATTTTAAGCAAAAACACATGAAACATCTTGATATCAATTGAAATTAAACATAATAATTTTGAATGTCTAAATAAAATTTTGATACCAATTGTAAATAATTTTCATATTAAACATATAATACCAATATGAAATTTTCAATCATAAAGTAAGAGAGTGGGAAACAAATACCAATTGAAGAATCACCAATTGAAAGACAAAATCAAATTTTCTCCCCCTTTATGAAATACCAACTAAAATGATGCATAGGCTTGAAACCAATTTAAAAGTAATCAATTGAAACAAAATTGAAACTCAAGCACTAGCATAAACAAGATTTTGTGCTTAGGGATATAATAAGCACAAATAAAACATATATATGTATGAAAGATAAATACCAATAGAAATTGATATTCTTGGAATGAAGCATACATACATACATACACATATGAGTATACAAGAAATGTCAAGATTGATACCAATTGAAAGGATTCAATGATACCAATTAAAATAACAATAAGATCAAATGTATATCTCATATAACTACCTCCCAATCATGGTTCAAGTTTTAAATGATTTTCATTATAAAGCATACAAGAACATGATCTCCCATCCATCCTCCCATTAAGGGTAGGGGTTTTCAAAAATAGATTTGAAAAATAAGCTTTATTTGAAAAACTCTACCAAAATGAAGAATACCGTAACTAGTTAAATGGAAAACTTGTTAACTAGTGCGAAATCCTTCAAGCAAGGAATAAACAAAAAATAATTTTCATAAAACATGAAATCCACATGATAATCAACACTCTAATTCAATAAGGCATAAATATGACTCATGAAAGCAAAACATGAGCAAGCAATAAATGTGAGTGTACAAATAAAGTGTGAATATCATAATCATGAAAATATTCAATTAAGCTCAAATATTCCTTAAACATTGAAAACACGAAAATCATCAAAACTTATTTAACCTTCATGGCATATGTATGTCTAATACAAACTAAAGTATACATACATATCAAAAACACAACGAGTCCACAAAGTGTATATGCATGAAGGCACGTGGCTCAAAAAAAAGGATAAACATGTATATCTAATAGTTTGGATGAGATAGACATATACATGAAGTTAAACAATTAAACATAAAATCAAGAAAAGCTAAATCTTCACCAAAACACATTTCATTTCAAGGTATATGTATGAATGTCAACACAATAAGTATACATACATATCCCTAAACACAATTGAGTCCATCTATAGATTTGCATGAAAGGCAAATGACTCAAGGGGTATACATGTATATCTTAAAGTTTGGCAATACAAACATATACATGAAGTGAAAAACTCATAAAACAAATTCAAAAATAGGAATACAAGTTTAAAAAGCATGAATCATCAAAACTAGATTATACTAGCACATATAATGGGTTCAAATAAGCATTCAACTCAAACATATATAGATTTATTCGTGGCCCACTATATGCGCAAGTATATAACTAGTCTTAATGAAAACTAATATTTAAACATGTAATCTACACATGAAGCATCAAAACTCAATAAAAAATCATCATGATAAAACTAAAACATGATTACTATGTAGATTCACATGTATTAGATTCATGATGTACATTATAGCTTAAACAAAAGTGAGAACACTAAGTATGGGTTCATGCAAGCATGTGTGTCTCAAATACTATACATGTATGTCAAGGATCTAATAAACATGATAATTACACACTAATCCATAGACATCAAAAACATGCTATAAACAATGAAATGGAAAGCATGTAAACAATAAATGGGAGTAAAGGATTGTTACCAAAACCGAAGAAGCAACTCTCCTTGTCTCCAAAACATGGTCGTCATCTCCACCAAATCTTCCCTTGAAAGTGATGCATCCAATTGATTTCCTTTAAGTCCGGAACGCATCCACTCCAAGGTGTCATCACTCTCACGTCATGTGAGAGCCCACACCTACATCAAAAATAATAGGAGGGGTGGTCTTGGTACCCACATCTTATTGGGTCCATGGAGGTTAGTCCCTTCTCTAACCCAAACAAACTTCTTTGCTAAATTCTCAACATGTAAACGATCATAGCAAAATTTAGCAAGATGGCCTTTTCGGCCATAATGTGTACATGTGTACATATGAGCATACTTGTGATGATGGTGTCCGTGTGGAGCATGTGTATGCCGTGGAGGGTGTGCATGCATAAAGGATGGAACTTGTTTCTTTCGAACCAAAGATTCCAAACGTGTATGATTCATGGCACATTGGCTCATAGTGGAACCCAAACAATCAACCTTCTTCTTAAGCATGGATATATCATTATTAATTAAAGAAGAGGTGGCACATGCAATAGGTGAGTGTGTGATACTACCCTAGCATGGCAAACATGTGTATCAATCATATTTTGCAAAACAATGTTTTTCTTTAAACATACATCTAAATCATTTGAAATAGAAATAATTTTATTTTTTAAAGCAACATTCTCTTTTAAAATAAAATCAACTTTTGAAGATAAATTTTCATTTTTCTTCAAAATAGCATGGCAATCATTTTTAGATTTTAAAAAATCATTTTCTTTTAATGCAAGTTCTAATTGAGATCTCAATGAATCCCTTTCATTATAGACCTCAACCTTCTCTTGCAAAACATTGTTAAGTCTAGAATGCAAACTCTTATTTTCTTTTTCAATTTCTAGACTTTTCTTTTTCAAAATTTTATATTTTTCTATCAATTTTTCACAAACAATTGAAAGTTCTTCATTCAAAGCATGGGCATCAATATAATCATTTGAAGAACTAGCATCATCATCACTATCTAAGTGGGGTTCCGAATGTACCTCAAGGGAGTCATTCCCTTGGACCATGAAGCATTGAGAATCGGATTCTCCACTAGATTCCTCTTCTTGAATTTGCACTTGAAGCTCGGAGGTGGTGGTGGTTGTTGTCAATTTGTTCCACACTGCAAAGGCGGAATCAATGTTAGAAACACACATAAGATAATCTTCAGATAAAGTGCTTCTAATGGCCTCAAGGGCTTGTGCATTGGCCCCTATATGATTGTTATCACTAAGGAAGGATTCCTTGGTAATGGCAAGGTAAACTTTATGACCTAGGGTTTGTAAATAAACGGTCATCCTAATCTTCCAAACATGAATGTTGGAAGGGTCAAACATAGGTGGGGTCATGAAGGCCATGGAAAACTATATGTGTGCAAACAAGCAAATGCAAACAAAAGATTAGCAATCAAATGGATCTCACTCCTAGGATGTTAAGGCTAAGTATCAGGAGCACTAGCTCTGATACCAATTGAAAGGGACACCTAGAGGGGGGGTGAATAGGTGTTTGTGCTAATCTAAAACTAAATGCAAAACTAAGTGCGCTAAATGCGGAAGCTAATGCAAATTTTGCAAACACACTTAGTACAATCAACAAGTGTAGCCGAATTCCCCGTGAAGGGCTCTGGACTAACTCATCTTGATTCCCCTTGAATGGGTTGAGGTGCTATATGAAGCTCTTGTTGATTAAGTACAAGTGAGGCACACACAAACAACCAAGCAATATGAATATATGCAAGGCAATACACAAATGCAAGCAAGTATAATATGGATGATGAATGATGCTTTGCACAAATGTAAAGAGAGAGAGAGAGAGAGAGAGAGAGAGAGAGAGAGAGAGAGAGTTAGAGAGACAAGTGGATCAAACGCAAACACAATAATATGTTTCGAGGTTTGAGCACCCTTGCTCTACATCCCCGCCTACACCACCGTGTAGGATTTCCAATCCACTATAGGAGTACCGAACTCCTCTCTCAATGCCACCGAAGCAATACAACCACAATCCACCTCTACCGAAGAGGGATAAGGCCCGTAGCCAATACAAACACAATCACCTCTACCGAAGAGGGATCCAAATACAATACCACTCCGATCAACCTCTACCAAAGAGGGATACAACAAAAGCAAGGAGGGTTTACAACTTAGAGGCTTAACCTCAAACACTTCTCTTTTTCTCTCTTTTTCTACAAACAAATGATCCTAATTGATTAGGATAGAAGATAGCTCAAGTGTGGAAAACTAGGTGTTTTTGGAAACAAGCAACAAAAAAATACTTGGAAAAACTCTTGTAAAAGATAGAGAATGAAAACCAATACAAATATCCCAAATTCCTATTTTCTTTGATTTTCCAAAAACCCAAAATACAAATCAAATTGGAAGTTTAAAGCCCAAAACACTTTTGAAAACTCTTTAAAAACACTTAAGAAGGTCTGAAATTTTTGCCCTTAAAAACTTCTACAAAAACTATGAAGAGATGGGGTATATATAACCCCAATATAAAACTAGCCGTTAGAGCTGAGCTGGCAGCTCTGACAGGCAACGGTCGACCGGCCCGGTCGACCGCCAACGGTCGGAAATATGACCGTTGGGCAACTGCGGTCGACCGGCCCGGTCGATCGAAACAAACAGAGAGCACTGTAAGTGCTCCGGTCGACCGGAGCGGTCGACCGTCCCAGTGCCTCCAAACGTGCACAGATTTGTGCACGTCGGTCGACCGGCCCGGTCGACCGACTCCTCCCCTAGTCGACTAGTCAGAGGACCAAGTCGACTTGGTTGAAGCTTGGAACAACAATCTAGATCAGAAAAACAGTGTAAAATATTTTTCTAAAAATCTTTTAACACTTCTAAAAATCACCAAAAATAATTTTATCATTTTATATGGAAACACAAACTTGTGATAAAAATTTCAAGACATATATCAATCATATCAATTTATTTTTGAGTCTTGCAAATTTTATCAAAAACAAAACTTGTATTTTTATCAAACTTGATTTTTCAAAACATGAATAGGATAGTCAAAATAAGTTTATCTAGCAAGTTTAAAGCATGTATGTATATCTAGAACATATCTAATATAATAGAAATAAAGTAAACTTGTTTTGATCTACTATTCATGAAAACCAAATCCAAAACATGAAAACGTGTGTGTTGTGCACTTGAGCATATCAACTATACTAAGATTTACAAATAGGATCTAAATACACTAACTAAACTATGGATACCTAAGTCTTCTTGATGATCTTCATCTTCAAGTTGACTTGCTCCAAAACTCCATCCATGGGCTAGGCAATGTGTGATCTTGACGCTTTGGCCCTGGAATCATCATGAAAAGCTTCTAAACACCTTGTTGAAGTTAATCACCAACTAATATCTTGGTTAATGATCTGAAACTTAAACAACACAAGATTATTAGTAAACATAACTACATGAGTTAATCATCATCAAAACTAGGGTGGAAGGCCTTTGGGCCAACAGAGTGTCCACCTTTCTTTCCATATTAGAGAGTCTTGTTTCCATTTGTGAATTTTGAAAAGAATGTGGAGGATTTTGATTGGGGTAATTTTGTTGATAAGGAGGATTTTGAAAATTATTGGAGAACTTGGGCCATGTTTGATCATTGTTGCTTGGGCCCCATGAAAAATTTGGGTGATTTCTTCAACCGGGATTATAGGTGAACGAATATGGATTGTTAGCGGGCCTTGTGAAGGCCACACTCATATGTTCGGGCAAAGTTTGATGAGCTATAAAGACGAGACATTTCTCAAACACATGGTTCATGTCTTGACAATAAGTACAGCCCGTCGAAGGTGTTGGGCTGACTTGGTTCACTGAGACTGGTTCTTTAGTTTCAAGAGCTTCTAATCTTCGCATCACAGTAGCTATTTTAGCGTCGGTAGCTATATTAGCCTCAATGGAATGGATACCTCCTTTAGAGGAACGAGGGTCATTAGTCCTAAATTTTTTCGGAGTTGGTTCCCATTGAATGGTATTATCAGCTAATTCTTCATATAATAACCATCCTTCATGTTCGTTCTTTTTCAAAAATCCTCCTTGGCACATGGATTCTAATAGCGTTTTAGTTTGATATTCTAATCTATCATAAAGAGCTTGACAAAGTCGCCATTTCTCTATCCCATGGTAAGGGCATTGGGCAAGGAGGTCCTTAAAACGTTCGAAGTACTTCCAAAAAGGTTCATTGGCTATTTGCTTAAACTGCAAGATGCTTTTCCTAATTAGTGCAGTCTTGTGAATGGAATAAAACTTCTTTAAGAAGGCTTTGACGAAATTATCCCATGAGGATATGGAACCGGCCTCTAGACTGTAGAGCCATTTCTTTGCTAAGTCTTTCAAAGAGAATGGAACAAGCCGTAATTTGATGGCATCTACTCCTAGGCTGGTATTTTCATCATGAGACATACTTCTTCAAATTCTCTTATGAAAAAGTATGCATCCTTAGATTCAAGTCCATGAAATTTGGGAAGAGTGTTGACGTATTATGGTTTGAGCTCAAATTGATCAACACGTTCATTGGGTAACTGAATGCAAGAAGGAAGAGAGGTCCTAATAGGATAGAACCTATCTTGTAGTGATGGTGATTGTGCCATGTGTGAGTCTGATTTTTGTTCGGGTGGTGAATTGGTTCTAAATAGTCTAGATGTGAATGGGTTTCTCGACCAAGCTGACATGCACAGTTAACAATCAAGTTCACCCAATCAATCAAGAAAGAGAAAAAATAGTCAAAAATCCTATTCTAGGGTAAGCCTTGACCTAGACGACTCCTAAATTTAGACTGTCTTTAGGAGGTATATTGCCGACCTTAACCACAAGTTAATCGGCTAGGTAGGTGGCAAGGTTGGTGGGAGGTTTTCCGTCAAAGACATTCCTTAATTAAGTAATCACCAACTTTCGGGCTTTCGTCCCTTAATCCCGTTCCTAGACACCGATTTGGCGAGAGTTAATTTCGAACAACTTCCTCCTTCAGCCAATCTCCTAATGAGTCCGAGTTAACCTATGGCCAGCGTCTAGGCAATTTTTATTTTAGGGTTAGGGTTGTGAGTGTGGAGGAGATGATTTATGGGCCAAGAAAGGGTGAAGAAATCCCCACCTTATCTTGTTTATGGGTTTTGCCCTTAAATTGATTTAGTGCACGTGTAAAGAAATAGACAAGTAGTCACTCAAAAGCAGTAAATCAGCCAAGGGTGCTTCCTAATCTATATGCAATGCGAACGTACCATGTCTCTAGCACTCTTCAACAGAAATTAAAAAAATTAAATAGACACGTGCCTATGATGTAAGAGTCTAATTTTTTTATTTATCAACTAATAGGTTAGTGTTAATTAGTTAGCAGTGTGCAGGGTGATCATAGAGAAAACTTATCAGAGCAGTAAACAGAACTTGCAATTTGCAGAAACCTGCAAAAAATTTAGTCAGTAATTCACTACTATAACCACGAATCCATGACTATTGCCGCGTTTACGCGGCTAGATAGTAGGCTCTGCTTCTCTGCCTTCTAGGGCAGAGGCACAGAGTTGTTATATGTCCTTAGCTGCAGCTACTTTTCCCGTTATCAGATCCTGCAAAAAAAATAATTAGTTTTTTTTAGAGAATATCGTACCGTTCCCTCCCCGGCAACGGCGCCAAAATTTTGATTGGAACGAGAAATTGTATTAAAAATAGTTTAAGAGTTAGCAAGTCTTAGTCTCGTTTCAATTTAACCGCGTAGCAAAGGTTAGACGGGTCGATCCACAGGGAAGGATGCGATGCAAGCGTTTCGGAACGATCTTCTCTGTATTTCACTTAGAACAGAAGAAAAAGAGAGATTGATTAGATTTGATTGATTTTGAGAAATATAGTTTACTAATCATCTATCACAACCCATAGTATAGTCTCAAATAATGAATATCATATTGAAATAATAAACATCCACTCTAGATTATTAATTGCTATTCAAGCAAGATGAATAATATTGGAACCCTAACTAATGTACACTAATAATGATTAAACAGTTGTTCATCCTAATTTCAAAGTATAGCATAAGAGAAGTTTAACTTAAAATTATGCTATCAAAGTTTTTAAGTATGAATTATGAAGAACCATTAAAAAGTGTAACCTAAATTAATGTAAACCTAATCAATTCATCTTCAAGAAGTTATTTTTAATTCTAGGGTTTCTAATAGTAGCTATCAATCAATTCACTTTTTTAAACTAAACTAGGATTGATCGAGAGATTAGCAAACTATGATTTTAATTTAGTTATTCATCTTTTATTATGTTATTTTCAAGTTTTTATGTGGAATCAAAAGAATTGCAAGAAAATAAAAGAAGGAAATAAAACAATTAATCTAAGCAGGAAAGTGGAATTAAATTGCAAAGAAGAAAAGAGTAATCTTTATTGGGTGTCACTGACCAATTTACAAAGCTTCTCGTCTTTAAAATAATCTTCTTCAAATAAAAACAAAAATACAAGAAATTTCGGAAATGGAAAAAGATTTAAAGAAAAACCTAACTTCAGTCGCTGGATGCCCTTGTTCTATTGCTCTGCAGAGGTATTTATAGGAGATATAGAAAGTAGAGTCCCAGTACAACTCTCCCACGAAACTTCGTAACCAAAGTCATCCAAAAGGCCGCGGAAACGCGGCTATAGCCGCGTTTCCGCGGTCAAAGCATCTTCTTGCGTGGCCTCCTCTGGTCCGTTCATCTGAGATTCTCCTTTTAGATTTTGTATTTAAACCTTCTATCTTGAGAACTCGAGATAACTTGGGAGGCAAGTTATCATAAATCTGAATTTGTAAAAGGATTTTTATCTTTAAACTTTTCTCCTTTTATCTTTAGCCTTTTCTTGCAAGCAACTAGGGTTGAGTAGAAGTCCATCTCATAATATCCTTTTCCTCCTCTTTTAGCAATTAGTAGTTCTATTTTATCCTTCCTTTTCCTCCCTTAGATTTTAAATAAATAATTTAAATCCAAGTTTAGATTAGGTTAGATAATGTAGAAACTTCTAAATTACTACAATTTTTGCATATGGGCTTTTTGGGCTTTGGGTTTCATTTAGGCTTTATTTCTTTATTTTTTTTAATTACTCAAGGCCTGCATACATTAAACAATAAAACATTAGTAGTAGTGCATAATAAACGAATAAATAAGGAAATATAATGGTAAGTGTGATGATAAATATGTACTTTTTACTACGTATCAACACGTATGCTATGCATTCGATGTATTCTGTTTCATGCACACCCAAAAGACATTATTACTGTAGTAAGGTTATTCTGCATACTTCATATCTACATGTTCATATTCATCACGCCACCATTATGCTACTGTTATTATTAGATTAAAAAAGAAATATAAAGTAATTAAGCTTGCTACATGTTACTTATGCACATTGATGTAATTAGGAACACTTAATACTATATCTTATCACGCGTATTGAGAATAATATAAATGGTTTAACTCTATTGACTATAATAACATAATTCTCCAAAGTGACTTACCTATTATTTTTGGTAGCATAGCTCGGACATATAAACTAATAATAATATAAAATTGGATATAATGTTGTAATGACACTGTTAGAACAAGCTAGATATTGATGATGTTAAAATATGACATTTGTATATTTCTCCCGATTGTTATTATTATTATATTGTATCACTGATAATTAAACATGTATTATATATTATTATCGTGATTATGTCACTATAGTATATATTATTGCTTCCTTCGTTTTACTACTCACTAGGTCACTTTCTGACGACCTTGAGTTTGCGTGCGCAGGTTGGAGATTTGAGATACCGTAGTATCAGATATTTCACTGGATGCACATAGGAGACTCGTCATCGATACTATTCATAAGTATCTTTATTATTTAGTCTTTTTTTTCTTATTTATCTATATTTCCATTTCAATAATGGTCACTGACCCTTTCTGCAGGTATTCTTATACTTATTTAATACTGGAACTATTGTGTATGTTGTGTTTATTCTCTGTACCAAGGCTTAGCATACATATATGCGGGTATTTCTGCCCTGCATATGTACATCATCGTAGCATCCCCGTACCCTCGCGATCGGGGCATTTCAATTGTTACATGCTTGGTGAATTCTATTTTGTGTTTGATGCATGACACATGTTATATTGCTTAATACATGATTGGCGAGTGATATTCTAATATTTGATACATGCTTTATGATTACAATTCTAATATTTGTTTCAAGCTTTACAAGTACGTTACTAGTGTCCGTTACATATTTTGCAAATGCCATGTCACACGACCAGTCACCCACATGTTGTTTGGTCACAGTACCTACATGTATGAATGTACTTTCCCTAACATTTAATATATCATATACTAATATCGTTGTTGGCCCGGAGGCCTTCCTCTCTAGTTTTGATGATGATTAACTCATGTAGTTATGTTTGCTAATTATCTTGTGATTTTTTTCAGATCATTAAGCAAGATATTAGTTGGTGATTGCTTCAAAAAGAGGAGTTTGGAAGCTTTCACATGGTGATTCCCGAGCCCGAGCGTCAAGATGATACATAGCCATGCTCGTTGGATCACGGTTTGGACCGAGTCGACTTGAAGATGGAAGATCGTCAAGAAGACTTAGGTATCCTAGTTTAGTTTGTGTGTTTTAGATCCATGTGTAAAGCTTAGTATAGTTGATATGCTCAAGTGCACAACACACACGTTTTATGTTTGGATATTGATTTTTCGGTTTTGGTTTAACCAATATTTGTTCTCATGAATAGTTGATCAAAACAAGTTTAATTGGTTTATGTATAGTAGATGTATTCTTCTATACATGCATGCTTAACTTTTAAACAAACTTATTTTGACTTTCCTATTCATGTGTTGAAAAATTCAAGTTTGATAAAATACAAGTTTTGGTTTTTGGTAAAAATGTTTAAACACAAAAATAGTTTCATATGCTTGATATTTGAGCTAAACTTTTTATCACATGTTTATATATCAATGCAAAATGTTAAAACTATTTTTGGAGATTTTTAGAAATATTTTTAATAAGTGTTTCTGACCCAGGACAGTGGCTGACAGGTCAGGTCGGTCGACCGCACGGGTCGACCGCACCAAAGGCCGGTCGACCCTTGCGGTCGACCGACGTGCACAGGCTTGTGCACGTTTGGCAGACACAGGGCCGATCGGCCGGGCGGCCGACCGGATCAGAGAGCCTTGCTCTCTGTATCTGGGCGGTCGGCCGAGCGGCCGACCGGATCAGAGAGTCTGCTCTCTGTATCTGGGCGGTCGGCCGTGCGGTCGACCGGGTTGCCCCAACGGTCACTTTTCTGACCGTTGGCGGTCGGCCGGCCGGCCGACCGCTAGGCCTGTCAGGCTGCCAGATCAGCCTAACGGCTAGTTTCTGTTTTACCCTATATATACCCTATTTCTTGGGGGTTTTAGCTAAGGTTTTTCAAGAGCAAAAATTCCCTATTCTCTGGTTTTAAAAATAAGTTTTTAAAGTGTTTTAGAGCCTCAAAGATTTCATCTTTATTGTTTTTTAAGGGTTTTGGAAAATCAAAGAAAACTAGATTTTTGGGATATTGTTTTGGATTTTCAATTCTATCATCTACAAGAGATTTCCCAAGTAGTTTTTCTTTGTTATTTGCTTTCCAAAAAATACCTTGATATCCACTTGAGCTATATCTTCTATCCTAATCTATTAGGATCTTTGTTTGTAGAAAAAGAGAAGTGTTTGAGGTTGATTGAGCCTCTAAGTTGTATACCACCCTTGATTTTGTTGTATCCCTCTTTGGTAGAGGTTGATCAGGTGATTGGTTTGCTCCCTCTTTGGTAGAGGTTGAGTTGGTTGGTTTGCTCCCTCTAGTGAGAGGTGGAGTTTTTTTGTATCCCTCTTCGGTAGAGGTGATTGTGGTTGTTTGGCTACGGGCCTACCCCTCGGTTGTGAGGCGGTGTTTGAGAGAGGAGTTCGGTACTCCTATTGTTGTAACAAATCCTCCTCGGTGGAGGTTCCCTCGGTGGGAGATAGTGGATTGGAAATCCTTCACGGTGGTGAAGGCGGGGATGTAGAGCTAGGGGTTCGAACCTCGAAACATATCTTGTTGTTAGCGTTTGATCCATTGTCTCTCTAACCCTCTCTCTCTTTTAATTGTGCAAAGCATCATTCTTCATTCATTTCATTCATATTGCTTGTGTTTCCTTGCATTATTTCATATTGCTTATCATCCTTATATGCTTGGCTTGTTTGTGTGTGCCTTACTTGTACTTAACCACAAGAGCTTCATATAGCACCTCAACCCATATTTAGGGGAATCAAGAGGAGTTAGTCCAGAGCCCTTCACGGGGAATTCGGCTACACTTGTGTGTTGTATTAAGTGTGTTGCAATTATTTGTTTAAGCTTCCGCATTTAGCGCATTTAGTTTCTAGATTAACATTAACACCTATTCACCTCCTTAGGTGTTTTACAATTGGTATCAGAGCCTACGCTCCTGATACTTTAGGCTTAACATCCTAAGAGTGTGATCCTTTGTTTGCTAATCTATCATTTGCATTTGCACATTTGTTTGCTTGCACACATATAGTTTGGACCCATGGACTTCATGACCCCACCTATGTTTGACCCTTCCAACATCATTGTTTGGAAGACTAAGATGTCCATCTACCTACAAACCCTAGGATATAAGGTTCATCTTGCCATTACCAAGGAATCCTACCCTAGTGATAGCAAGCATATAAGGGCCAATGCACAAGCCCTTGAGGCCATTAGAAGCACACTTCCTAAAGAATATCTTTTACTTGCTTCTAACTTTGATTCCGCATTTGCAGTGTGGAATATATTGACAACCACAACCACCACTTCCAAGCTTCAAGTGCCAATCCAACTGGAGGAAGAATCTAGTGGAGATGAATCCGAGCCACAACAATGCCATATGATCCAAGGGAATGACTCCCTTGAGGTACACTCGGAAACCCACTTAGATGATGATGATAATGCTAGTTCTTCAAATGATTATATTGATGCCCATGCTTTGAATGAAGAACTATCTATTGTATGTGAAAAATTGATTGAAAAATATAAAGTTTTGAAAAAGAAGACTTTTGCTTTAAATAAAGAAAATGAAAAATTGTCTTCTAAACTTGATTGTGCTTTGCAAGAGAAAGTGGAGATCTATAATGAAAGGGATTCATTAAGGTCTCAACTTGAACTTGCTTTAAAAGAAAATAAAGTTTTAAAATCTAAAAATGATTGTGAAACACTTTTGAAGAAAAATGAAAATTTGTCTTCAAGAGTTGATTTTGTTTTAAAAGAAAATGTTGCTTTGAAAAATAAAATAATTTCTATTTCAAATGATTTGAATGTTTGTTTGAAGAAAAATGATGTTTTGCAAAATAAGATTGATTCTCATGTTTGCCATGCTAGGGTAGTATCACACACTTCACCCCTTGCATGTTCCACTTCTTCTTTGATTGAAAATGTTATAAATCTAATTAAGAAGAAAATGGATTGTTTGGGCTCCACTATGAGCCAATGTGCCATGAACCATACACGTTTGGAAATTTTGTTTCGAAAGAAACAAGTTCCATCTATTATTCATGCACACCCTCCACGGCATACACATGCTCCTCACGGACACCATCACCACATGTATGCTCATGTGTACATTTGTACACATTGTGGACGTAAGGGCCACCTTGCTAAATTTTGCTATGATCGTATACATGTTTCTAATTTAGCAAATAAATTTGTTTGGGTTAGAGAAGGTACTAACCCCATGGATCCAATAAGATATGGGTACCAAAGACCACCCCTATTGTTTATGATGTAGGTGTGGGCTCTCGCATGATGTGAGAGAAGCCGTACCTTGGAGTGGATGCGTTCCGAGCTTCATGGAAATCATTTGGATGAATCACTTTCAAGGGATGTTTGGTGGGAGGACCACCTTGTTTTGGAGACAAGGAGAGTTGCCTTCTAGGTTTTGGTAACGATTCCTAACTCCTTATTTATGTTTACATACTCTCATATTCATTATTTATAACATGTTTTATTGTTTATAGATTATTATGTTAATGCCATGATTATTAGATCCTTGACATACATGTATAGCCCTTTGAGACACCCATGTTTAATATGGATCATTATTTTGTGTTCTCACCGTTTGCTTAACTATCATGTTTATCATAACTCTAATAATATGTGGATTTACATAATAATTATGTTTATGTTTATCATGTTGATTTTTATTTTGTTTGATGCTTCATGATTTGAATATATGTTTAAATGTTAGTTTTCATTAAGACTGGATATATATATTTGTGCATATAGTGGGCAACAAATAAATCTATATATGTTTGTGCTTGAATGCTTATTTGTTCCCATTAGATGTGCTAGTATAGTCTAGTTTTGATGATCCATGCATTTAAACTTGTATTCCCATTTTTGGAATTGTTTTATGTTTATATGTTTAACTTCATCTATATGTCCATTTTATCCAAATTATTGTTTATACATATACATTCTTTTGAGCCACGTGCCTTCATGCATATATCTTTGTGGACTCATTGTGTTTGGATTTGTATGTATACTTTAGTTTGTATAGGACATACATATACCTTGAAGATTAAATAAGTTTTTGATGATTTTCTTGTTTCAAGAAATATTGAGCTTATCGACCATCTTTCATGATTATGATCTTCATATTGTATTTGTACACTCACATTTATTGTTTACTCATGTGTTTGTTTTCATGAGTCATATTTATGCTTAATTGGCTTAGAGTGTTAATTATCATGTGGATTTCGTGTTTCATGAAAAATATTTTGTTTTATTCCTTACTTGAAGGATTTCGTACTAGTTCATAATTTTTCATATAACTAGTTCGTATTCTTCATTTTGGTAGAGTTTTTCAAACAAAGCTTATTTTCAAATCTATTTTTGAAAACCCCTACCATCCATGGGCGGTTGGATGGGAGATCATGCTCATGTATGCTTTATATTGAAAATCATTTTAAACTTGAACATGGTTGGGTGGTAGTTATATGATGTATACACTTGATCTTTATTGTTGTTTCAATTGGTATCAGTGGACTCTTTCAATTGGTATCAATTTTGACCCTTCTTGTATACTCATATATGTTTGTATGTATGTATGTTTTTCAATTCCAAGAATATCAATTTCAATTGGTATCTATTTTTCATACATATATATGTTTTTGTTTATGCTAAAGCTTGAGCTCCATCTTTGTTTCAATTGATTAAATTTTCAATTGGTATCTTATTTCAAGCCTACGCATTATTTTTGTTGGTATTTCATAAAGGGGGAGAAAATTCGATTTTCATATTTACAATTGGTATTTGTATTTTCACTCCCTTGCTTTATGAATAGAAAATAATAATTTCAATTTGGTATCATATGTTTAAAAAGCATAATACTTTTAATTGGTATCAAATTTGTTTTATTGAGAAAATGCAAATTTTGTTTAAAGAAAATATTACAAAAGTTTTGATTTGTATTGCCTATATGCAAGGAGAGCTTAACATCTCTTCCACATATAGATTCATGATGAGTGTATCTTGTATTGAAGAGCTTGACAATCTCTTCTTTATGTGGTACACGTGTGTAGGGGGAGCTTCACATCTCCTCTTATGCATTACATAGTGTACGTTATGTGAATTAGGGCTTGTCATCCCTCCTTCATGTAATGTATCTATGTAGGGAATCTTCACATCTTCCTCTTCATGAATGTATATAGCATATACCATTTATTTGTTGATCTATGTTTACTTTCAATTGGTATCAAGATGCTACTTTTGGTACCTTAATTGATTGTCACCCCTATTTGGATTTTGTTTTGTTTTAGACAAAAGGGGGAGAACATTGTCTTTATTAACCCTTTTGTTGATTCATTGTTTCGAACAAAAAAAGGGGAGAAAAATTTATTGATTTAGTTTTGCTTTTACCCTTTATTGATGATTGATTCATTGTATTAAAAAGGGTGAGAAGATTTTGTTTTGTTTTGATTGTTTACCCCTTTGTTGATGATTGACAAAAGGGGGAGAAAGATTTTGAGTTTGATTGAGTTTTATATATGCATGTTTATGTTTTGCATATATTAAGTTTAATTTAGTTTAATTTTAATTGGTATCTAGAGCATATTTTGTTTTTGAACATTTCATTGGTATCTAGAGCCTTTTTATTGTTTATGCATGATTATGCATTGTCATTCATTGCATATTTATTGTTTATTTGTTTTATGCATGAGTTAAGGGGGAGCTTCTTTGAAGCTTAACTTTAATCCATGCATATATAACACCATGAGTTTTGTCATCATCAAAAAGGGGGAGATTGTTGGCCCGGAGGCCTTCCTCTCTAGTTTTGATGATGATTAACTCATGTAGTTATGTTTGCTAATTATCTTGTGATTTTAGTTTCAGATCATTAAGTAAGATATTAGTTGGTGATTGCTTCAAAAAGAGGAGTTTGGAAGCTTTCACATGGTGATTCCCGAGCCCGAGCGTCAAGATGATACATAGCCATGCTCGTTGGATCACGGTTTGGACCGAGTCGACTTGAAGATGGAAGATCGTCAAGAAGACTTAGGTATCCTAGTTTAGTTTGTGTGTTTTAGATCCATGTGTAAAGCTTAGTATAGTTGATATGCTCAAGTGCACAACACACACGTTTTATGTTTGGATATTGGTTTTTCGGTTTGGTTTAACCAATATTTGTTTTCATGAATAGTTGATCAAAACAAGTTTAATTGGTTTATGTATAGTAGATGTATTCTTTCTATACATGCATGCTTAACTTTTAAACAAACTTATTTTGACTTTCCTATTCATGTGTTGAAAAATCCAAGTTTGATAAAATACAAGTTTTGGTTTTTGGTAAAAATATTTAAACACAAAAATAGTTTCATATGCTTGATATTTGAGCTAAACTTTTTATCACATGTTTATATATCAATGCAAAATGTTAAAACTATTTTTGAGGATTTTTAGAAGAGATAAAAGCTTTTAGAAATATTTTTAACAAGTGTTTCTGACCCAGGACTGTAGCTGACAGGCCAGGTCGGTCGACCGCACGGGTCGACCGTACCAAAGGCCAGTCGACCCTTGCGGTCGACCGACGTGCACAGGCTTGTGCACGTTTGGCAGACACAGGGCTGATCGGCCGGGCGGCCGACCGGATCAGAGAGCCTTGCTCTCTGTATCTGGGCGGTCGGCCGAGCGGCCGACCGGATCAGAGAGTCTGCTCTTTGTATCTGGGCGGTCGGCCGAGCGGCCGACCGGATCAGAGAGTCTGCTCTCTGTATCTGGGCGGTCGGCCGTGCGGTCGACCGGGTTGCCCCAACGGTCACTTTTCTGACCGTTGGCGGTCGGCCGGCGGCCGACCGCTAGGCCTGTAAGGCTGCCAGATCAGCCTAACGGCTAGTTTCTGTTTTGGCGTATATATACCCCATTTCTTGGGGGTTTTAGCTAAGGTTTTTCAAGAGCAAAAATTCCCTATTCTCTGGTTTTAAAAATAAGTTTTTAAAGTGTTTTAGAGCCTCAAAGATTTCATCTTTATGTTTTTTCAAGGGTTTTGGAAAATCAAAGAAAACTAAGTTTTGTGATATTGTTTTGGATTTTCAATTCTGTCATCCACAAGAGATTTCCCAAGTAGTTTTTCTTTGTTATTTGCTTTCCAAAAAACACCTTGATATCCACTTGAGCTATATCTTCTATCCTAATCTATTAGGATCTTTGTTTGTAGAAAAAGAGAAGTGTTTGAGGTTGATTGAGCCTCCAAGTTGTAAATCACCCTTGATTTTGTTGTATCCCTCTTTGGTAGAGGTTGATTGGGTGATTGGTTTGCTCCCTCTTTGGTAGAGGTTGAGTTGGTTGGTTTGCTCCCTCTAGTGAGAGGTGGAGTTTGTTTATATCCCTCTTCGGTAGAGGTGATTGTGGTTTGGCTACGGGCCTACCCCTCGGTTGTGAGGCGGTATTTGAGAGAGGAGTTCGGTACTCCTATTGTTGTAACAAATCCTCCTCGGTGGAGGTTCCCTCGATGGGAGATAGTGGATTGGAAAACCTTCACGGTGGTGAAGGCGGGGATGTAGAGCTAGGGGCTCGAACCTCGAAACATATCTTATTGTTAGCGTTTGATACATTGTCTCTCTAACCCTCTCTCTCTTTTAATTGTGCAAAGCATCGTTCTTCATTCATTTCATTCATATTTCTTGTGTTGCCTTGCATTATTTCATATTGCTTATCATCCTTATATGCTTGGCTTGTTTGTGTGTGCCTCACTTGTACTTAACCACAAGAGCTTCATATAGCACCTCAACCCATATTTAGGGGAATCAAGAGGAGTTAGTCCAGAGCCCTTCACGGGGAATTCGGCTACACTTGTGTGCTGTATTAAGTGTGTTGCAATTATTTATTTAAGCTTCCGCATTTAGCGCATTTAGTTTCTAGATTAGCATTAACACCTATTCACCCCCCCTCTAGGTGTTTTACAATCATGACACTGATAAGTTAATTATCTGATTGCATCTTGACATGTTATCACCTGACAGCTGATACCTGACACCTGATATCTGATACCTAATAATTGACATGCTATCACTTGATACTTGACATTTGCTATCACTTAGTTCTGATACACTTAACCTGATGTTATGATATCTGACTGGATATATTATACCTAACACCTGTATTACATTGCCTATTTATGATTATCACTTTTACGGGGACTTGAGATGATTATTATATTGCTACCCGACATCTGGTACTCCTGTATTTTCTGTACTCCTAAACTCCTGTATCTCCTATACCCATGTCCCCAGTACTGTTACTCTTGTTAATAGTACGGTCATACTGGCGTCCGGTGGACCATGCTGCCTGATGTCGGGATGACGAGGATGTATCCCATGATCATGCTAGTGTCTAGCAGCTCCTGAATGAAACTAAGTGCCACATTTACCAAAGTGCCACGCCACACATGTGGTAGGGGCGCCACACATGTGGTAGGGGCCACCTCTAGAATCCATTCCCCACACAGAGTAAAGTGCCCACAGAGCAAAGTGCCACTCCATACATGCGGTGCGAGCCACCTCTTGAATCTGTGGGGCTATCTCTTGAATCTATTCTCGAAAGAAAAATAATCCTTCATCTTACCTGTGCCGCCTGGTGTTAGCGTGATAAGCATTCTCAGTGCATATTAACACACACACCCCCCTGTACAATAATAACGTCAGGAGCGTATCTTAATCAGTCTCTCCATTGTTCGAATAATGGTACCTACATATCAGAGCTCGGATGAGTTCTATTGTAAGTGCGGGCTCCAGTGTGAACTGTCGGTATTGTGGGACACCAGTGGAAAAAGGGATAAGAATAACAAATGATACTAATTATTATTATTGCTATTATAACTGAGACCTGACACTACTCTGCACTAGCAATAACTTAATTTTCAAACAATAATAATCACAGGAGCGGGTGTTACTGAATCACTTCGTCATTCGAATAATGGTATCCGTATATCAGAGTTCAGATTGAGTTCTACTGGAGTACGAACCCGGTATGAGCTACCAGTGGTATGTGACACTGGAAATAAATGATTATAATAATAGGCGAAACTGATTGTTATTTTTGCATGATTAAGTTATCCTATTCGTCACTTGTATATATGATTTTTTATAACACTGTAATTACTCCTGACATTCTTTTCTATTACATTGAGGGCAACTCAGGTTGTATGAACTCAAACTATGGTGATATGAGATATATGGTATATAGATGAGGATTTTCTTGTTTGGATTATCCTCTTGACGTATCAATTTCATGAATCCATAATTTGGCTTGTGCAACTAGTTTTATCCATACTTATATTTATCGTATGCTTGATATCTCTTCGCATGTTTATGTGTACCTATGCTCTCGACATCATTTTCTATGCATACTTTCCGCTTTAGATTTATCGATACACATGTACTTACTTGATTTCAGATTTACTATCGATTCCTTTATTTCTATTTATGTTACTGGTCATTACTTGTACCGTATGTCTTAACCACATCACTTGATCATGTACATGTGTGACTGCCTGAGCACGCCAACTGGTTTATCTTACATATTTGCTAGGTTATTTTCTAACAACCCTAGACCTTCATGTCTAGATTTAGGAGCTTACACCTTGGTGGCCTTCTGTAGTTGATCAGAATGTGCAGCAGGAGCGTGGATTAGCAGTTGTCTGTCCGGAGCCCCTTATTTTTCATCCCCCTTGATCGGCTCACGGAATTCTCATCTCGCTACTCGTGAGTATCTTCCAGTCTTTTTCATGCTTTGTAATCATACCCTACGTCTATTTGATGTAATATTCATATTATGTTGGATTACACCCTATGATGAACTATGTACTTGTATTTTTCTGTTAGAAAGTATATTACCACTGTGCTTCCATATTCTGATTCTTGTCAGTACTGATGCTTAGTATATTTATATGTGATGTTATTTCCGCCATGTGTATATACATCTCAGTAACATCTCCGTACCGCGGGATCGGGGTGTTACAGAGACGGAAGAGAAAATGAGCCTAAAAGCCCACTAAAATTTAGATTAAATCAAAATCAAAGGTTAGGGCAAATGTTCAGCTGAAGATCAAAACAAATCAAAGAGATAATACCAAATGAAAACCGGTTAAATTTAGATTTTTCTGAATCCATTTCAGTTAGCTGAACATCAACAATGATATCATCAAATCTAGACCTCAAATCGAGAAGTTGGATAAACGGACGAAACAAGCATCTGAAGAGATTTGCTCCCAGGATGTGGCCACTTGGCCACATCCTGGCCGCGGATCCGCTGCTAAAGCCGCGGATTTGCGGCAATTTGTTCAGATATGGGGGAATGTTTGCTCCTCTATCTTCAGACACTCTTCCTCTCTCCATTTTTGCTATAAATACTGCATTCTGTGAAGGCAAAAAGGGGACGATTAGGCAGAGATATCTTAGGTTAGTTTTCACTCTACTTTAGTGTAGGTTATCATTTTTTTCATGTAATTTTTATTCTTTGTAAACGTAGTTTAGACTGAGATTCATGTAAGTAAGGGAGAGATTTATATTGAGAGTGACACCGATGAAACCTTCCTCCTTTCTTTCATCGTTTTTCAATGTAATTGAAAGGTAACATGTTTATGTTCTTTTTTCTTTTCTTTTACTTGTCTTCTTTTTGGTTATGAGAATTATCCAAGTGAGTCTTATAGCATTGGTATTACCTTGCCTTTGTGAGTGCCACCGATCGCTCATGACAATGGATTCCTCCTTAAAATCTTGATCATTTGATGCTTACTCGTTGAAGTTCTTGATGATGTAATGTAGATGGAGGATTGAGTTCAATCTTATTGGTTATGGGATGATCGCCTCTAAATCCAGTTAAACGTACCAAAAATCTAAGGTAAGTTATCAGCTAAAAGAAGTAAGTAAGTTTTCTTTCCTTCTTTCTTTTGACTTAGTATAGAACACACTTCCTATCACAACTCTTTTTTCTTTACCCTTTTATTTTTCTTTAACTTAGTTTTCCATTTTCCTAAATGACCATCTTCTCCTATCTATCACTTTCAATAAATTGACATAATTTATCTTTTTTTCTTTCTAAAGAACAAAGAAGACTTTTAACCATTTTTAGTGAATTTAAAAGAGACTTACAACACGGTTTCCATCGCAACTCTCTCGTAACACCTGGATTGGTAAACTCTGAGCTAAAATATTTTCATTAGATTAAAAATATTTTTCTGTGAATTCTTATGATTATTAAACTATTTGTTCCTGTGTTAAATAATTCTCAGTAATTATTTAATGAAAATTCAGAATGGATTTAAATTTTATAAATCATACCGGATTAATTAATATGAGAAAACATTGATATTTATGTATGTTTGTACGCCAATATAAGTGTGTAACACTTGAATATCATAAGATCTGGTTTATTCGGTATATTTCTACTCTTTCAGATTATACTGATAAGGAGATCGGTAATCGGTATATTACCAGATATTCTTTTGATATAAATTATAATTTATTATGAATAAAAGAAAACAAAAAATATATGAAAATGCACAGATGTTTATACTGCATGAAATACTCGTATAAATACTGGGTATTGGTATCCATACCTATTTTTTTGATTGTATTAAATAAGTGGGAAAATGAAGAAAGAAAGAAAAAAGAAAAGAAAAATATAAAATAAAATAAGAATTGATTGATTGGGGTATGGGAGAAGTATAGGAAGAATGGGGAGTAGGTGGGGGGAAGAGAGATAAACTCTCATCTTTCTCTCTCTCTCTCTCTCACTCTCTCTCTCCCCCTCTCTCTCTCTCCATCCAATCGATCTGGTGGGACAGCGGGCCCACAGGCGGCGCCAGCACAGGCCGGCCGCAGCGGCGGCCAGGGAGGGGGCGAACGCAGCCCCCTCCCTCATCTTCTTTCCCTCTCTCTCTTTCTCTCGGGTTGACTGGAGCAGCACCGGAGCGCAGCGCCAGCGGTGGCCGCGACGGCCGCGGGAAGCAGCAGAGGCGGCGACTGCTGCTGCTGGTGTGAATAGGTTAAACCCATAACATGTTTGGGTTTCGAGTTTAACCCAAACCCGACCCATTATGCACCGACCTGTCCTTGAATAAGGTAAAATTTTATTTTAGCCCCTGTGAGATAAATAAATATTTTGGGCCCTGAAAAATTACAAATAGCCCCCTGAAAATTTTCAGTTACTACGTATCTAACCTTTTATATTGATTTTGGTTTCTGAACGATATCTTGGCCATCTGAAGTCAGATTCGGACGATTCTTGAGCTGTTGAGATTGTAAAAATATGAGCTACACATCCTCTATATCCGTATATGGTATTGGGCAATTAAGAATTTATCAAATACTGGTGAGTGGAAGTCCTAACTCAAGTCTTGTTTTTTCAATTTAGAAATAATTATTATTAGAAATTATTGATAATATTGATCCAATGAAGCTAAGATGTTCTTATTATGATGATTATGATAAATATTATAAAAGTGAATGATTGTTGTGGAACCGAAATCCAATATGATATTCCGAATAATGATTGCGGGCGTGTTATATATATGCGTGAATATAATACGGGTATGATATCAAGTTGTGTCTTGCCATTTATAACTCGTATAGACATGACCATTAACCGCCCGTAAGTGTATTAATATGGATGAATATAGACAAATACCATCTACCTATCTGTGATGAATATTGATGTTACTCAAGCTAAAAATCATTAAGTGGGTAAAGTCTCCCTCCAATTTTATTAAACACTCTGATTGCATGTGTATTGACTATTAAAATAAAAATGATGATAGTTAAGTAAAGATTGATATTATATGCAAGTGATGTCCAATCTGTTATGAAAGTAATAGTTATGGATAATAATAATCGGATTGTAGTTGGTTAATATCGGTATACCGGTGAGTAGATTAAACGTGACAACGGAAAATCGATTACAGATCATGAATGTTTATTTATTAATAAAAGATAATTAAAAATCAATTAAGATAAAGATTACTTGAGACATATCAACCATAATTGGATAATTATAGAATTAGTTATGTTGATACTGGTATAAACAGAATCCGAAGTTGAAATTAGAATTGAACTAAGCAAATAAAATTGGAAATTATCTTCGAGTAACTCGATGTAACCGTGATATAGAAAACTCTATTAAATGGGATATATGTAATTGATGCAGTAGAAGTACTGATTAAACTATTGAAGTTTTGTTAATATTGATAAGTCGGATGGGATCGGGACTTTTCGGTGAATTAACAACTGTGAACGTGAATCGATAATGATGGAACTGATCAAAGTAATTGATAATAAACTGAATTAGAGCAACTGAATTCCTAGAACTACTGGACATGCTTGATAAATAAATTGAATATCAAAAGCTTATTGTTAAGCTAAGTATATGGGATACTCAAATATTATGTAGTATGTTGAGTATTGTTCTTGTGAATACTGTTTTATTTTTTTGTGTTTCATGATATATATATGCTCATAACGTGATTTTGTATATCAACTAGCACACTTGAGGCAGAAAGGGTCAGCTGATGGCCTCCATATTTATATATATCGATTAAGTTATTAATCGGTAGCAACTAAAAGCAATTTGATGGATAAATAACTAAGATTCATCGAACCTGATGAGAGGAGAAAAAATAAAACGTTTGAACAAAAACTCATAAATAGATATTGTACTTTTAGCGATTAATGATTATTAATGAAAAATTACTGAATAAGATCAAGTCTGATGATTATTAGATAATGGGTGACCGATGATGATGAGTATCAAGTGAGTAATTAAACTGATAAAAATCAGTTAGAGTCAGCATTGAGTAAATCTGACAACTTAACATTAAGTATATCAATTATGATGGATAATTCGATATCAAAAAATAAATACCGATAGCATTGAACTAGTATTTGGTATGCCTACTCTATACACGGAGACTTTCGGGTATTCCTATAATTGATTTAGCAGAACATCAGAATCCTCTATTAGGTTTGGAAGTCACGTCTTTATAGTGACACTGATTATATCTAACGGTAAGAGTTAGATAATTACCTTAATAATTGAAAGTTTGTGATACAGACCAAAGATTGAGCGTTGCGTCAATGTGTTTAGAAATCCAGTATTAGTAATGAAAGATCACCTAGAGGGGGGGTGAATAGGTGATTATGCTAATCTAATGAATTCAATGCGGAATTTAAAAACTTAATGCAATACACTCAAGTGCAATCAACAAGTGATGCACACACAACCAATCCAAGCAATAATGAATGCACAATATGAATAGATGCAAGACACAAAGTAAAGAGAGAGATAGAGAAAGAGTCAATGGATCAAGCGCAAACAACAAGATATGTTACGAGGTTCGAGCACCCAGCTCTACATCCCCGCCTTCGACACACGAAGGATTTCTAATCCACTAGCTAGTCCACAAAGAACTCTCACAAGGAGTACCCAACTCCTCTCTTTACAACCACAACCTCCTCCTTGAGGCAAGCTCCAATCCAACAAAACAATCACCTCACAACTTGAGGGATTAGCACAAAGCAAACACAAGGATCACCTCACAACTTGAGGGATACAACCCAAGGCACAAAGCCAAGCAAAGATTGGGTTTTTAACTTGGTGGTCTAAACAACAACCACAAACAATTTCTTTCTCCCACACAAAGATCCTATAGAATAAGAAAGTAGATGTTGCTCAAGTGTGGAGAAAACCAATGGAATGGAAATCAAAATCACAAAGAAAATCCTTGGAAAAAACTGAAACCAAGATATAGAAGATGAATCAAAACTCTTTTCCCAAAAATTCTTTTCTTTGATTTTCCAAACCCTAGCAAAAACACCAAATAGATTGTTCAATTTGAATCCAAAAACTTCTTTTTATTGCTGTGAAAACACCAGAGAGTAAGGAAAAATTCGCACAAAAATTCTTGGAAAAAACTCTTTCCAATGGGGTATTTATAGCCCCCAGAAAAATGTAGCCGTTGCAGCAGAGAAAATGCCAGAAATACACTGCCGGTCGACCGGCCGGTCGACCGTCCAACGGTCAAATTTTGCCCGTTGCTAGCTACCGGTCGACCGCCCCGGTCGACCCAAACAAACAGAGAGCTCTGCTCTCTGACCCGGTCGACCCGGACGGTCGACCGTCCAGTGTCTGCCAAACGTGCACAAATCTGTGCACGTCGGTCGACCGACCCGGTCGACCGACTTCAGCCAAGTCGACTTGGTCAGAAGACTAGTCGACTGGTTGAAGCCTGGAACAGAAAACTGACTTAGAAACATGTTTAAAAATTCTTTTATCTTTTCTAAAAATCACCAAAAATAGTTTTATCATTTTGCATTGATATATAAACATGTGGTAAAAAGTTTAGCTCAAATATCAATCAATATGAACAATTTTTGTGTCTTATCATTTTTACCAAAAACCAAAAACTGTATTTTCTAAAACTTGAATTTTTAATAGAAAATACGTTTAGTCCAAAACTCTTCCAAATACAAAAACATGATATTTAAACACTTTGAAGCATGATGCATATGGATAGAAATCTAATATATATGAAACAAATATATATCCATGTTTTTGTCAATAATACCAAAATATGTTTTGTCAAAATACAAAACCTAAAACATATGAATAGGTATATCAAAGTAAGTTTGTCTAAGTAGTTGAAGCATGCATGTATATAGAACAAATCATATATACATTAAACTATGTAAACTTGTTTTGATCTATCTATTCATGAAAACCAAGATCGATTAAACCTAAAATCGAAAAACCGAAAACCAATATTCAAAACATGAAACGTGTGTGTTGTGAATTTGAGCATATCATACTATTCTAATCTTTACATTTGGATCTAAACACAAAACTAAACTATGGTACCGATGTCTTCTTGTAGAGCGCAAACTCCAAGCCGACTCGATCCAAAACTCCTTGATCCACCGAGCAAGTGCTATATGTGATCTTTGACGCTCGGGCTCTTGAATCAACATGTGAAAGCTTCCAAATCATCTTGTTGAAGCAAATCACCAACTAATAACTTGATTAATGATCTGAAACTAAAATCACAAGATTATTAGTACACATAACTACATGAGTTAATCATCATCAAAACTAGGGTGGAAGGCCTTTGGGCCAACAATCTCCCCTTTTTGATAATGACAAAACTCATGGAGTTATATATGCATGGATTAAAGTTAAGCTTCAAAGAAGCTCCCCTTAACTCATGCATAAACAAATAAACAATAAGTAATATGTAATGAATATCAAACATGAAACATGAAACATGCATATCTATGCATATGAAACATGCATATCTATGCATAAACAATAAAAGGTTCTAGATACCAATGAAATGTTTAAAATAAAACATGCTCTAGATACCAATTACAAAACATGCTCTAGATATCAATTAAAATTAAACTAAATTAAAATTAAACTTAATATATGCAAAAAATAAACATGCATATATAAACTCAAGATCATTCTCCCCCTTTTTGTCAATCATCATAAAGGGGTAGAAACCAAAACAAAACAAAATCTTCTCTCTTTTTAATACAAGGAATCAATAAAAAAAATAATTTTCCCCTTTTTGTCTAAAATAAAAAACAAAGTCAATAAGGGGTGACAATCAATTAGGATATCAATTAAAAATATGTCAATGAAGCATCTTGATACCAATTGAAAATAAACAAAGATCAATACATGTTATATGCTATATACATTCATGAAGAGGAAGACGCTAAGTTAGCTTCCCTATACATATGCATTGCATGAAGGAGGGATGTTAAGCCCTAATTCACATAACACACATTATGTAATGCATAAGAGGAGATGTGAAGCTCCCCCTACACACGTGTACCACATAAAAAAGAGATGTTAAGCTCTTCAATACAAGATACACTCATCATGAATCTATATGTAGAAGAGATGTTAAGCTCTCCTTGCATATTGTCAATATAAATCAAAACTTTTGTATTTTTCTTTAAAAAAAATTTTAGATACCAATTTAAAACACAAGACATCTTGATATCAAAAGATAGTATTTTTCTTTTTAAAGTCATATAAACAATTGAAATGACTATTTTCTATCATAAAGGAAACAAACAAAAATTATTGATACCAATTTTAAACAAAACACATGAAAATCTTGATACCAATAAATTTTGAATGTCTAACCAAAAGTTTTGATACCAATTGTAAATAATTTTCATTTTGAACATATGATACCAATTTGAAATTCTCAATAATAAAGTAAGGAGTGGGAATCAAATACCAATTGAAAGACAAAATCAAATTTTCTCCCCCTTTATGAAATACCAACTAAAATAATGCATAGGCTTGATACCAATTTAAAAATAATCAATTGAAACAAAGTGAAGCTCAAGCTCTAGCATAAACAAAATTTGCGCTTAAGATATAGAAATATAGTAGCACAAATAAAACAAGTATATGTGTATGAAATAGAATGAGTACCAATCACCAATAGATGATACCAATTGAAAATATACATACACAATAAACATATGAGTATACACAAAGGATCAAAATTGATACCAATTGAAAGAGTTCAATGATACCAATTGACATAACAATAAAAGCATGGTATAACTCATATAACTAAACCACCCATCTCATGCACAAGTTTAAAAGATTTTCAATATAAACATACAAGGCATGGACTCCCATCCAACCTCCCGTGGATGGTAGGGGTTCAAAAATAGATTTGAAAATGTAGTTTTATTTGAAAATCACTACCAAATTGAAGAATACGAACTAGTCAAAATGAAAAACTTGTTAACTAGTGTGAAATCCTTCAAGTAAGGAATAAACTAAAAATAATTTTCATAGAACATGAAATCCACATGATAATCAACACTCTAATTCAATTAGGCATAAATAGACTCATGAATACAAAACATGAGCAAGCAATAAATGTGAGTGTACAAATAAAGTGTGAATATCATAATCATGAAAATATCAATTAAGCTCAATTATTCCTTAAAACATGAAACATGAAAATCATCTAAACTTATTTAATCTTCAATGGCATATGTATGTCATGTACAAATTAAAGTATACATACATATCCAAACACAAGAGTCCACAAATATATATGCATGAAGGCACGTGGCTCAAGGATAAACATGTATATCTAATAGTTTGGACAAGATAGACATATACATGAAGTTAAACAATTAAACACAAAATCAAGAAAAACTAAATCTTCATCAAAAACAAATTCATTTCATGGTATATGTATGAATTGTCAACACAATAAGTATACATACATATCCCTAAACACAATGAGTCCATAATAGATTGCATGAAAGGCAAATGACTCAAGGGGTATACATGTATATCTTAAAGTTTGGCAATAATACACATATACATGAAGTGAAAACTCACAATCATAAAACAAATTCAAAAATGAGAATACAAGTTTAAAATGTATGAATCATCAAAACTAGACTATACTAGTACATCAAGTGAATACAAATGAGCGTTCAAGCACAAAATATATAAAGGTCTATTTGTAGCTCACTAGTTGAACAAGTATAAATCCTAGTCTTAATGAAAACTTTATCATTCAAGCAAGTAGTCAAAACATGAAGCATGAAACGGGAATCATAACCCAACATGATAAACATAATAATCAAAACATGAATTATTAAAACAAAAAGTC
>JAVJIF010029619.1:0-62445 GCA_038442645.1 Agave tequilana | reverse complement strand
ACCCAATGGACTATCGGACAATACGATAACTCAGATCTCCAACCTGGGCACGCAAACCCAGGGTCGTCAGAAAGCGACCTAATGAGTGGTAAAATGAAGGAGGCAGTAATATATACTATAGTAATACAAGCACGATACTAATATATAATACATGATGTTGTAATAGTGATACCATATAAGAAGCATATAATAAGCAGTAGAAATATATAAACATGTCATCTTTTAATACCTTCACTACCTAGCATGTTCTTATCGGGTCATGCCTATAGTCATATCCAGTTTATATAATAAATACTGTTGTCTAGTGATGACGTGATAGAAATGAACATGCTAGTGGTGACGTGATGGAAGTGAACCTGCAGATGAGCATATGCAATATAGCCATAATACAGTGTTGTGCATAGACAGTAATGATGTCTGCAAGGTATACAGAAAACAGAATATATGCAATGCTGGGTATACATATACATGAATAGTATGTCACCACAGAAAGTGTAACATGTACCAGGTAAAGTAACAAAGTATACAATTAACATGATAGCGGATAAATGATCAAGAACAGTAACAAGTACATCTAAACAATAGTATACATGTATCAAGCAAGTCATGTTATTTATCCAATAGTAGCAATTAGTACCGCCTGCTATTTTAATCAATCTCTTCCAATGTCCATACCACTGGCAGTTCATACTGGAGCCCACATTCCAGTCGAACCCATCCGGACATGGCATACGGGTACCATTATCCAAACGAGAGAGTGACCAAATAACAAGTGTTCCCGACGTCACTATTGTGTATACTGTTTTATTATGTTAATTGGAAACCCATGGTCGAGGAGCTCTTATCGGGTGGGTGTATCCTGTGCATACCCGGGACAACGGCCTTACCAGATCCCTGGCTGCTGAGACCAGGGCCAGCCCGCTAGGGCTGTTGTAACATGTAACGGGAATCTCAATGAGCTAAAACATAACGGGAAACGGGAGCTCATGAGTAACAGATGGTAGCCAGCACTACCCCGTCCCCTGCAGTGGGACAAACAATATGGATCCAGTACATCCACCCGATATGATCTAATCAACCGTCAAGTCTCCCCATACCCAAGTTATCTTTATGATCTGATATTTAAAATATACAATGTAACAAGAACAAATACAGTACATGATATAGGTAACATGATAACAGCACCTGAGCTCTGTTGATAGCATATAACAATATAACGGGAAACGGGAACAATAGATGTGGGATTCCACATATTGCATTATCAATAGCTCTCATGTCCAGTTTCGGGAATATCAATAACAAGAATATCAATAGATGTAACGGGAAATAATCATGTAACAGGAATACATGAGTATGACATGCAATATGAACGGTGATCCATATGACAAGATAGAGAAACCATGTATGCATGTGTAACAGGGATGCCGAGAATCCATGTAACGATGATAATAATATATATAGATATATATATATGCACATGAATACGAAATAATAGTGTGACGTATCATAGTAACTGTGCAACGGTGATACTAGCACATGAACTATCAGTGTCGCGTATCCATGGCAGAGTGACAATATGCATGTAGCAGTAATGAAATGACAACGTCTAGTGAATCGGTGTATCTATGTACCGGTGGGACATAGTGTTGCGTGTAAGAGGATCTGTGTAACGGTGTTACATGTACATGAGATAACAGTGTCCCGTGTGATAGTATATCCAAGTCATAGTGTGAATACTAATGTTAGCGTCTGGGGTAATAGCATCTACTCGAGTGTCAACTACTGCTAATAAGAATAACGATTCCTATATCTGAATACGGTAGGTGCCACCAAATTATGAAACAGAATAATCTATTTTAATTATCAATTTAGAGACTAGGTTTACTTAGGAACATTATTAACTTCGGAAATCTCGTTAATTAGCCAATCATCCAGATCAGGTATCATCTATCTATCAATATGTTTTACTTACAGGGACTACAGGAATTTCCCAACAATGACATTTAGTGTTTAATAATTATAATGATTTACCGATAATCACGTTTTATTAATTAGGCAACCAACCAAGATACTAAACATGATAAAATATAATTTATAAAAGGAAAATACTCACAAACTAGCCATGGAAAGGTAGCTCTCTTTCCCACGATCGCAACGGATCCAGAATCGTCCAAATCGGAGTCCAGATGCTCCCGATATCGCCCGAAGACTAGATCAAAACAAAAAGGGTAAATATGTAATAAAAATATCTTAAATGCAAATAATAAAAAGTAACAGGGGGTTTTCTGCAATTTTACCTTTAATGGGTTTCGGATGTGGGTTTGGGTCGCTCGCGGGTCGGGTTTGGATCCACTACCCAAAACCCATTACTTAAATGAAATGGGTACTGGGTTATTGGGTTTCAAGTTATCCCAATAGGGTTAACGGGTTTGGGTTCTACCCAAACCCAACAAAGGGAACAACAGCAGCAGCGACAGAGCTACTACTGCCGCTGCGCTCTGCCGCGGCTAGGCCGGCCAGCGGGTGCTGGCCGGCGGCGAGGGAGGCCCGCCGGCGGCGATCCCGGCCGCTGGCGGTGCGGCCGTATGTCAGGCCGAGAGAGAGAGGATGAGAGAGAGAGAGAAAAAGAAAGAGAGAGAGAGAGAAGAAAAACATGAAGAAGAAGAAGAAGAAGAAGAAGAAGAAAAGGGGAAGAAGAAAAGGAGGGGTGGCGGTGGCGCCGGCCGGGTTGGGGCGCGGCCTTTCACCTCGCGTAGATACGTCGCCATAACGTCTCCGTATCCTTGGGATCGGGTGTTACAGGTGATTAATACCCGATCGGGTAGTACTTCACAGGTAGGTGGATCAGACCCAGACTCAACATTATTTTCTTTCTCAGTCACTACTCGTACTATTGGTTACTCAGGTGAATATAAGTGGATGTTAGATATAGAAACTACTTATCATATATGTCTCAATAAGTATTGGTTTTCTAACTTGAGAAGTTAGATGGTTGTTATATTGTCATGAGTAATAATTGTCCATGTAACATGGAAGGGATAGGTACGGTTCTTATCAAGATGTTTGATGGGATGGTGCGGGAATGAAGGAAGTGAGGTATGTACCTCAATTGAAGAGCAATCTTATCTCTGTTCGTTCCTTGGAAGCATGGGTCTTGAAGTATCAATTAGAGATGATATTCTCAAGATGACTAGAGGCTCAATAGTGATTTTGAAGAGCGTCCGATGCAATAACTTATACTACTTGAAGGATAGCATGGTTACAGGGCAAGTGGCCACTTCTACAAATTCAAATAATGATTACACCGGCTTTGGATATGAGGCTCAAACATACAAGAGAAAAGTCTTTGCAATATCTTGCAAAGAAAGATTTGATATTGGGTATATACTATGAAGCACCAAGGTAAAGTCTTAGAGTTGTTTGTGCACTGGAAGAGAAACATGAAGAAGAGTACGGGAAGAAAGATCAATGTACTCTGCTCAGACAACGGAGGAGAATTACACAAGCGATCTTTTCTACAGCTACGCCACAATGAGGACGTAGAAAGTCATTTCACAATAGAGAAACATCGCAACAAAACAGTGTCGCTAAAAGGATGAACAAGACCTTACTAGACAAGGTCTGGTGCATGTTACTTCCACTAGACAAACAAATCATGCATCCAACATCCCCTAGACAAACAAATCCATACTGAAATGAAATTTGGGTTTCTAGAGATTGATTTATTCACTTCTGCGACGAAAACATAATAAAAAATTAAAAGAAAAACTAATAAGTGGAGAAATTCATAGGAAACACTCATTTGAGCATCATCAACACTATAATGTGTGTTGTATGTGAGGAGATGGGCCTTTTGTTTTTTTGGTTGCCTATTTCTGTTGTATTGTGCTTTTCTCTAGCTTGTTTCGTAATGACTTTTTAGTGGATAGATTGTTGGAGCAGCAAAGTCACTACTACAAATATGGGAAAAGTGACAGTACTTACAGAGTCAGTTTAGTAAACAAATGATGCTATATATCGGGCGGGGTGGTATTTTTGTAATTACTTGTCATATGTGGGTCCTACTTTTGCACCGGTTATTTTTTATAACCGACGCGAAATGTTCACTTTGAGTCGAACGCTTATGTTGACTGACCTTTCGCATCGGTTAATAAGATAACGACGTGAAAAATTGTTATCTTTCACATTAGTTCTCTTATAAAACCAACGTGGAAAGTTGTTGACCTTCCGCATCAGTTCTTTTATAGAATTGGCACCAAATTTGTCGTGTTGCCTGCCTCGCTCTCTGCCACGTCAACGATCTGAAGCAAGCACAACACGCTTAAACCAACCGCACGATCTATAAAACAAACGGCAGATACAACCTCTAAAATCCCTTCTTTCCTCCTCCATCTACAATTAATACCCAGCTCCGACACAAAATCAATCATCGTCTCCTTCCTCGAAAAAATTCCCAAATTCGATAAAAATCAAATCTTGATCTCTCTCTCGAATGGGCAATGTTGGGGCAAGTCAAAGGAGGCAAGAGGCTGGGAAAGGGCGGGGGCGAAGGGCCACCGCTAGGTCCTCCGCGACAACATCCAAGGCGATGAGCTATTAGGGTTTTATATTGGCACTTTGGTGGTGAAAGTTGATGGGCTGTTGTTTGCTTTTGTCTCTAATATCTATTGTTGATTGAAAGAATAATCGAAAGTCCTTATTTTGCTGTTGAATAATGTGAAAGTGAATTTCTTTAAGTTTTTGTAGAATTTCCTCATTGAATCTCAGCTAATGACGGCTGCAACTAATCATTTTCTTTCTCAAGGTTTAGTTGTTATGTGTGGATTTAGGGCTTTATTCTGCTTTTAATTAAAATAGTACTGGCGAGAGTTGTTTAACTTTCACTACCTGTGTTAATTTTTTATATAAAATAACAGACGTGAAATGTTTGTCTTTTTGCCTCGATTCTACATAGAACCGACATGAAAGGTTCATTTCACATGGAATAAAATCCGACGCGAAATGTCTAACTTTTCACGTCTCCCGAATACATGTCGGTTTTACGACCGATGATGTTTCCTTTTCGCATCAAATTTAACCCGACGCATTTTTCCCTTCTATAGTAGCGAGTAGATAGGAATAATTTTGATATTTTTGTAGTGGGAGAATGGAGGAAAGGGATTAAAGAGGTAGAAAAGAAACAAAACTTTGAATAGAAGAACTGAACTTACTTTCTTGCTTTGGCTACTTGCCTTGACTTTACCACTCTGACTTCTTGGCTTGATTACAAATGAGAGCCATGGGGCTCTATTTATAGTAGAGGTGAACTTTCTCGGGACTAATTTCTTGTCACACACTAACCCTCCACCTAGAAGCTTCTATATACTCTGGGGCATTCTAAGACATTCTAGAATAATCTCAATTATTCTAAAAAATTACAAATTATTTCTTAACATTAATGAGTAATCATACCTTACATGTCTGAGTCGTAAGCTCTCCACATTATAGATGCTTCTCACAATTGGGATTCAAGTGTCAAATTCCCCGGCTATAAGTGCTTTGATAACAAAAAAAAAAATTGAGCAGAGGAAATAACAATGATAAATTTATTTAATCTTTAGATACAATTCTCACTCAATTTTTCTTCTACTTCCTTGCATACATTCTCACCAAACAACTCCTTATATAGAAATCTAAATGATTTTTGAAACACAATTTTTGAACTCAAAAAACATATTTCTTTCGAAAGGATATAACCCTTCATTTCAAATAGATACAACTCTTCTAAAAGATAAAGCTCTTCACTTCAAAGAGACACAACCCTTCGAAAAGACATAACTCTTTATTTATTATTATATTAGCTTTACTTCTCAATATTCTCTCTTAAACCTGATGTAACCATCCCAAGTTGACTCCGTATTACAGAGAATACTTCATGTTTCAGTGATTTTGTGAAAATATCAACAAGTTGATCTTGAGTTTTGATAGAAATTAGTTCTACCTTATTCTCTTTTATGGTCTCCCAGATAAAATGATAAAGAGTGTCAATGTGTTTGTTCCTTTCATTAAAAAATGGGATTCTTTGCAAGTGCAATGACTGATTTGTTATCAATGTAAATCTTCGTTGACTGTTCTTGATTAAGTTGAAGATCATTAAGTAAATTCTGTAAGCAAATTGTACGACAAACTTCAGATGATGCAGCAACATATTCTGCTTCACAAGTAAAAAGAGTGACAATAACTAGCTTCTTTGATGACCAAGAAAATGTTGTATTACTCAGGAAAAAAAAACATACCTATAGTGCTCTTTCGTTTATCAACATCTCCTGCCCAATCGCTGTTAGTATAACCAATGAGTTGAAAGTCATCACACCTTGTGTAGAGAAGTCCATAGCTAATTGTTCTTTTGATGTAGCGCATGATCCTTTTTGCAACCATTAAATGAGTAGATTTTAGCTTCTGCATATAACAACTAACCAACCCAACTCCATAGAAAATATATGGCCTTGTGCAAGTCAAATAGCGAAGACTTCCCACCAAACTTTGAAATAAGTGGCATCAACATTACTTTCTTCATCATATCTTGATAATTTGATTGCACAATCAACTGGTGTACTTACTGCATTGCTCTCCTCCATGTTGAATTTCTTCAAATGATATTGCGTAAGTTTCTTGAGAGATGAAAATTTCTTTCTCCTCTTGCTTCACTTCAATACCCAAATAATAGTACATAAGCACGATATCAGTCATCCTAATCTCTCAAATCATGGAGTCTTTGAACTCTTGGATCATTCTAGCATTTTTCTCTCATCATAATCGATCACAGCTTTCTGATTGTAATCTTTAACAAACAATAGAGCTTTATAGCATTCAGTATCTCCTTTCACATTCTTTTTTACTTTGTATACCCACGTGAGTCCAATTGCTTTCTTGCCTTTCGGTAGAGTAGTAAGTTCCCATGTGCTATTCTTCTCGATAGCCTTGATTTCTACATCCATGGCTTCCTTTCATTTCTATTCTAGACGGCTACTTCAAAGCCTACAGGCTCACAATCGGAAAATAGACAAAAGAGAGTGTAAAATTATTTTCATTCTCCGTTACCTTGTACAGCTTGGAGAGTGTTTTTGTCATTTGTGGCCTTGAAGAAGAATTGGTGGTGATGATGATGATGCCGGAGAACCACCAAGATTTAAAAATAATGAAGGTGATAGAGTAAGTGCTTCTAACTCCATTGATGCTTGGACTTCTTTTTCAAAGAACATGCCTGGACTATTTCATTCTTCTTGTGATTTCTACTCTTATGTTCTTTCTTCATCAAACTCCACATCTCTACTTACTGTGACTTTACCGCTACATGAATCATATAACTTGTAGCCCTTGGTCCTTGAATCATAGTCGATAAGAACAAATTTTGCACTACGATCATCAAGCTTGGTTCTTCTTTGTTTTGGTACATGTGCATATGTGATGCTTCCAAACACCCTTAGGTGTCCAACTCCAGGCTTCCGTCCACTTCAGGCTTCTTGCGGCGTCATATTCCAGAGGCTTTTGGTTGAACTTTGATTCAAAATATAGAAGGCATAGTCTACAGCTTCAGCCCAGAAAGTTTTGGGCATCTGTTTCTTCTTTAGCATGCTTCTCGCCATGTTCAGGACTGTTCGATTCTTCCTCTCAGCAACTCCATTTTGCTGGGGTAAGTATGGTGCTATTAGAGAGTGTCGAATTCCCTGTTCTTCACAGAAAACTTCAAATTCTTTTGATGTGAATTACCTTCCTCTATCATAACTGATGGATTTCAGAAATTATCAACTTTTCTTTTCTACAGAGGTCATGAATTTTTTAAATATTTCAAACACTTCAGGTTTATTTTTCAAGAAATAGATCCAAGTTTTTTTTGAAAAATCATCAGTAAATAATAGGAAGTAATTGTTTCCTCCGAGAGAATTTAGAGAGATTGGGCCACAAACGTCGATATGAACAAGTTACAGAGGTTTGAATGCTTTAAATGTTGATTCTTTTGAAAAGCTGCTTCGATGATATTTGTCAAGTAGATACTCTTTGCATGGTTGCTCTGCGTGATCGACGAAAGGCAGTCCTTTCACCAACTGTTGCTTAGCTAAAAACTTGAGCTCTCCAAAATTTAGAGGTCTATAGCTCATATGTCATAACCAGGATGGATCTTTGATATTTGCATTCAAACACATCTCATTATCAACTTGAATATTTAGAAGGAACATCTGATTTTTCGTTATCTAAACTTTTGCAGTTAGCCTCTTCTTTTGATCTCTGATACAAAGACAATGATCTTCCATATGGATGGTATATCCCTTCTCCAGTAGTTATTCTAAGCTAAGGAGATTGTTCTTCATGTCAAAGAACAGTAGACATTAGAAATAAACTGATGACTCCCATCCTTTTGCCAAATTAGAACCTTGTGTTTTCCTTTCACTCGAATCATTGAGGAATCACCAAATGAAATTTGGCCATTTGCTGATTCATCAAGCTTCACAACTATGTTCTTCTATTCACACATATGATTGATGGCACCTGTATCAAGGTACCACATGTTTTCACTTACTTCTTCTCTTTTGAAAGCCATTAGAACAACGCGTTCTTCTTCTACATAATTCATTTCTCTTTCAATATGATTAGAGGCACGATTCCAGAATTATGACAATGCTTCTTACAATTATAACATTGAAATTGAGATTTTTCATACCTTCCTTTTTTAGAAAAGTTTCGTTTCCACGACCTCTTGCAAACTTTTATTTTTGCTCTATTTCTTCATATTTTTTTGTGATGAATGTACTTCTTACACCTTGTCCTCATCCTCGTGATCCCCCACGACCTCGGAAGCTTCCTCTGCCTGGATAGTTGGTTCGATTTCGATCATCTATACTTTTGTTTTTGGCTTCCCCTGCTTTTCATTCAATTTGATTTTTGACTGTAGAACTTGCTCTACCGCTCTTACTTTCTATTGATTCTCTATTCATGAATTTGTAGAGAACTCATAAGCTCATCAATAATCGTGGCCACCAGATCCTTAGCTTCTTTAATAATGAAAACTATATAACATGCTTGGATCAAGCGATTTATGTACCTTCTCATTCACTCGAACATCTTCAATGGTTTCGCCATTTCGTGTCAATGATTCACAATAGACTTAACTCTTATGAAATAGTCTGAAATTGACTCTTTGTTCTTCATCTCCAGACCTTCGAACTCCTTTCGAGGTGTTTAGAGTCAAACTGTAACCCCTTGATCCCTGGTGTACGTATCACAGTATCCGTAGGCGATACGACGTACAAAATTGATTTGACCTCCGTGATAGTCCGATTTAGCTGATTTCAATTTCAAAAATCATTTTCTAATATTTGAGATTTTCAGGATTTTTCGGAATTTTTCTGGATTATTTTGGAAAATCTCCGTAGTCGGTGTCGACCGATACCGATAATCTGCTTTACGATTTTTATTTCTCTTATGGAGTTGTATTTTGAGAATTCGCTTTCATCATGTATCTTAGAATCGTATCATCTACGTTCGGGTATTTTTGGGATTTTTCTGAATTTATCGAAAATCGGGCCAAAACGGTGTCCCCCAATGCCGGTGACATCTTCCGGGATTTTTACTTTGCGAACCGGATCGAGTTTCTGCAAACCGTCTTCATCTTGCGTCTTAGGATAATATTCTCTATGTTCTGTAATTTTTGGGCACCGTTCGGAGCTAGTCAATTTTAACCCTATTAAAATAATATTATTTTAAACATTTTCTTTTCTTTTTCTTTTCTTTTTCTTTTTCTTTTTCTTTCCCTTTTCCATCTTTCCAGGTTCTTCTTCCTCCACCGCCTTTGATTCCACCGCCTCTCCATCTCTCTTCCCCCTCTATAAAAATCTCTCTCTCCCTCTCTAATTCAAAACTCTCTCTCTCTCTCCAATTTCTTTTCTCTCTCTTCTCTCTCTCAACCTCTCTAATCTCTCTCTTCCACTCTCTCTCTCTCTCTCTCTCCCTGCAGCAGACCACCGCCGGCCTTACTGCCGGCGGGCCCCGATGGCCGGCGCGCCACCGGGCTTCACCCCCGCCTCTCGGCCACGCGGCAGGTGGCCGGCCGCCGCCGACTATGGCGCCGCCGGCCATGGCCGCACCCCCCTCTCTCTTTCTTTTTCTTCTTCTTCTTCTTCTTCTTCTTCTCTTTTCCTTTCTTTTCTCTGTTTCTTTTCTTTCTTTTCCTCTCTTTCTCCCCCTTACTCTCTCTCTCACCCTCTGAGCCGCCGCCGGCGGCCGGGACCGCCGCCAGCAGGCGGCCGGCGCCGCCGACCAGCCGGGCTGGCCGTCCGGCCGCGCAGGAGGAGCAGCAGCAACCTGCTGCTGCTTCTTCTTCTTGTTATGGGTTTGGGGTGATCCCAAACCCATTAACCCAATTTGGGTTTATTTGCAACCCAATAACCCGACCTGTTAACCCATAAACCCACTACCCATTTAACTTAAGTTAACGGGTTTGGGTTATGGATCTGGACCCGACCCGTTATGAGCCAAACCCGCATCCGAAACCCAAGAAAGGTATATTTACAGAAAACCTCCTGGACATTTTCATATTGGCATTTAATATTTTATTTACATATTTAACTCTGTTTGTTATGATTTAGTATTCGGGCGATATCGGGAGCATCAGGACTCCGATTTGGACGATTCTGGATCCGTTGCGATCGTGGGAAAGAGAGCTACATTTCCATGACTAGTTTGTGAGTGTTTTCATTTTATACATTATATTTATTCATGTTAGATTGAGTGATTGCTCTAGTTCATAACTCGTAAATATGGATAAATCACAATATACGTCGTGATAGAGACGTCGATAACATATACGTAAGAGATGAGTATATCTATTTCACGTGATTTAGTTACCTGTCTCACATCACTTGCCATTGTCACTTCGTTACTGCTACGTGTATCCTGTCACTATGACACAGTCACCGTTACAGACCCACCACTACACTCGACCAGTGATTGCATGTCAACCTTTGAGACACGACACAGGACACTATCCGTTCATGTTCATGACCACTGTTCCATGGATACGTGACACTGATATGTCTGGTGTTAGTATCACCGTCCCACAGACATGCTAAGGCATGGGATGCATTAGACACCGTTATTACATGAGGTCCCGTGTGCATGCATCACTCTTACATTGATACTGAGAATCATTACAGTATTACTGCATATGCCTGAACCACTGATACACGGATATGCTATTACACAGGACACGCTACATGGCTAGGCTATACACAGTTACTTCATGTTCTTATACCACTGCTATATAGACTCACCAGTATACATGCAGTGATTGTCTTTGTATTCCTGTTACATGGATCATGGATTATTTCTAATACATGGATCATGGATTTATTCTTGTTACATGGCACATTGATTTATTCCTGTTGCATAGCTCATGGTTTCTATGTTTGCTACATGCACATACATGTATGCTCGTTACATGATTAGCTCCCGTTCTGATATTGGTATTCCTGTTACTGGACATGAGAGCTGTTGATATGCGACATGTGGAATCCCACATCTATTGTTCCCGTTATATTGTTCCCGTTTCCCGTTATATTGTTCTCTGCTATCAACAGAGCTCTGGTCCAGTTATCATGTTACCCGTATCATGTATTGTATTTGTTCTTGTTACATTGTATACTTGACATATCAGATCATAAAGTTAACTGGGGTATGGGGGAGACTCGACGGTTGATTAGATCTTATCGGGTGATGTACTGGATCCATATTGTTCTCCCACTGCAGGGGACGGTAGTGCTACCTACCAATTGCTCCATGAGCTCTTGTTACTTGATTCATGCTCCCCTCTTAGCGGAGGGCCCTGGTCTCAGCAGCCAGGGGTTTGTTTAAGGCCGTGATCCAGGTATGCACGAGTACACCTACCCGATAAGAACTCCTCTACCATGGGTTTCCAAGTAACATAATAAAACAGTATACACAATAGTGACGTCGGGAACACTTGTTATTTGATCACTCTCTCGTTTGGATAATGGTACCCGTAGGCCATGTCCGGATGAGTTCGACTGGAGTGCGGGCTCCAGTATGAACTGCCAGTGGTATGGGACACTGGAAGAGATTGATTAAAATACCAGGTGGTACTGATTGCTACTATTGTATAAATCACATGACGTGCCTGGTACATATATGCTATCTTGTTATTGTTCATGCTACTTTATCCGATATCCTGTTACCTGTATCCTTGTTACTTTACCTGGCATATGTTATACTTTCTGTGATGGCATATGACGCATGTTCTGTATTATATATATTATATTTTCTGTATAGCAGACATCATTACTGTATATACACCACACCGTATAGTGATTTCATTGCATAGGCCCACCTGCATGTTCATATTGCATATGCCCACCTGCATGTTCATTTACATCACTATCATGTTCATTTCTATCACGTCACCATTTATTCGATAAACTGGACACGACTATAGACATGACCCGATGATAACCGGCTAGGTAGTGATGGTAATAAAAGATGACATGTTTCTATATTTGCACTGCTTTCATGTTTATCTATTTCTACTGTTTATATATCCTTATTATATGGTATCACTAGTCCTACCTCATGTATAATATATTATTTATCGTGCTTGTATTACTATTGTATATATTACTGCCTCCTTCATTTTACCACTCACTAGGTCGCTTTCTGACGACCCTGGGTTTGCATGCCCAGGTTGGAGATCCGAGTTACCGTAGCTTCAGAGAGTGCCTTGGAGTCACATGAGAGATTCCTCATCGGGACAATTCATAGGTATCTTAGTGATTTATTTCTGTTATATTATTTGTCCATCTTTTTCATATCTGTTATGATCTCTAACCTCTTCTGCAGGTATTCTTGTACTTATTCCATGCTGGAACTCATGTGTATATGGAAGTTATATCCTGTACTGAGGCTTAACGTACTCGTGAGTGTGTTTTCACCTCGCGTATGTACGTCGCCATAACGTCTCCGTATCCTTGGGATCGGGGCGTTACACAAACCTTCTTTACCCTCTCTGCTTCTTTATAGGAGTTTTGAAGTATCTCCCACGCTTGCTTGGATTTGCATTTGCTATCTTCTCAAATACGGATTCATCCACACTTGGTTAATGAAAAATAGGGCCTTCTTTTCTTCTTCCGTAACTCCTCAATGCATCTTTTTGAGCATTTGTTAACCCATCAGTTCCTTCTGGCTCAGTATAGCCATTTTCTACAACATCTAAGTATCTTGAGAACCTTTCAATACCTTCATTTAAATGCTCCAATTTTTAAAATTTCTTTGACAAGGCGGGGAATAATGAAAGATGCCATGCCATTTGCCATTTTCTCCTCACTCTGATACCACTTTGATAACAAAAAATAAATTTGAGGGGAGTAGTAGAGGGGAAAATAATGAAGATACAATTCTCAATCAATTCTTTTTCTACTTTCTTGCATATATTCTTACCAAAACAACTCCTTATATAGGATCTAAATGACTTTGAAACGCAACTTTTGAACTCAAAAAACATATTTCTTTCTAAGAGATACAACCCTTCATTTCAAATAGACACAAACAACAACAATAACAACTAAGCCATTTGTCCCAAGTATTTGGGGTAGGCTACATGAACCAAAAGAGAATTACGCCAGATCGGGCACATAGATCAGCTTTCTCCACTCATTCCTATCGAGCAATATGCCTTCACTAAGACCTCTAGCCTCTATATCTTGTCGTATTACCTCCATCCATGTTTTCTTCGGTCTCCCCTGCGCTCTTTTAACTTGCCCTAGGGCGTGTTTGGTTGCAAGGAAGTGGGCGGAAGTAAGAAAATAGGGAAGTATAATTGCTCACTTTCCTATCTATCCAAACACTAGAAAAGGAAAATAAGAAAACCCTTTTTCTTTTTCTCTTTTCTCTTTTACACAACCATTCCTTACTTCCAAAGTGCTACAGTTAATTTTGTGGTCATGTAAATCTCATTTGTAATAGTTGTAGCACAAAACAGTTAAATTTTGATCATGTAAATCTCACTTGCATTCTAATTACAGCCTATTTTTTATTTTTCTTAATTAATTTTATTTTAATATTATTTTGCGGTCAACTTTTTCACTTTCACTTTCACATTACCATCCAAACACCAGAAAAGACAAAACATTTTTCAAACCACACTTCCCAACAACATCCAAATACTGGAAAACTTACTAACCAATTCTCAAGTTTCAAAGGGAACTACTTCCTCACTTCTTCACTTCCACCCTTAACCAAACAGGCCTTGATACGCTCTACTCGTCGAACTGGTACATCTGTAGGTTTACATCACACATAATCAAACCATCGAAGGCGGTTTTCCCTCATCTTCTCTTCTATAGAGGCTACACCTATCTTAATATGAATATCCTCATTTCTCACCCTATCTCTTCGCGTGTTACCACACATCCAACGAAGCATGCACATCTCTGCTACACTCATCTTCTGGGCATGATGTTATTGGCCCAAAGGTTACACTCTCCATTTTATGTGTTTTGATGATAACAAACCATATAAAAGCTATTTGGTACTAATAGAGGTTTTAGAATGAATTTCAGGTTTGTACAAGTCTTGATGGCTCTAGCGTTCTCAAGCATGTTACAAGGTTGATGGCTCAAGAGGACTCACTCATAGGATAAGAGACTCTAGCTCGGCAACAAGGTTCAGAGACACCTACCTATGGATTTTTATGTTGTTAGTTTGTTAAAGAATAAGTATATAGTATTGAAACTCAAATACCCTACACACACAAAATTGCACGTGTTTTCAAAAGATTTTTTTTTTGACTCTTATATAAAATACTTTAAAAGTCCTATTTCAGTATATACATACTTAGTTTATTGTATTTTACAAAATCTTTACAAAAATCCCTTTGAAAATAAACATATCTTCAAATCATTTCTAACTGATTTTTCAGCTTATGACCTGTTGCGGTCGACTGGGCGATCGACCGGCTCTGTTACAGGTCAAAACGGTCGACCGCAGTCGACTACAGTTCTGACCCATGGGGTGTGCATGTGTGCACGTTCCCCGGTCGACTGGGCGGTCGATCGGACCCTATGACGGTCGATCGAGCGGTCGACCGACTGATTAACCCAAACTCTCAGTTTGGATGGTCGACCGGAGTCAGCCAACAGTCATAAATTTTCGAAAACCGGTCGACCGGCTGGTCGACCGTACTTGGCTTTTCTGGCCAAACGGCTAATTTTTTAAACCTGTTTTAAAACGTTATTTTATCTTAAAACGTGATTTTAGGCTGGATTTTGGTCATATCATTCCTGATTAGTCAAATTAGATATTTACCATTTAATCCCTACCTAAATCCTATAAATAGGGGTGGTTGGGGTTAAGGAGAATTACAACAACTATTGCAAAGAATTCAAAGTTTGAGTATTCTTGAAAGAAGTTTTTACTCTCAGTTTTTGTGCTCTAATCTCTAATTTATTTCTGAAGTTTTTGAATCAAATTTCTCTTCTACTTTATTTTATTTTCAATTACAAACCTTGAGCTTCAATCTTACATATTATTCTCTAGGGTTTTATAAAAAAAAAAATTTTCAAAAGAGAGTTTGTGGTCTTTTGATCACCAAGTAATTATTGTACTTGTGGCTACACTACCTCTGGACTAAAGCAGTGTAATTGAGGAGTTGGGTACTCTCTAATGATTGTAATCCTTTGTGAAAATTCTAGTGGATTAGAAATCCTTCTGGGTGAAGGCGGGGACGTAGAGCTGGGTGCTTGAACCTCGAAACAAATCTCTGTGTTTGCGATTGGTTTACTTGTGCTTCCTACTTTCTATTCATTCATTCTTATATTGTCGATCTATACTCTCACAATATGATTGCATTGCGCACCTCAAACTCTTATTTAGTGGAATCACGAGGAATGAGTTCAGAACCCTTCACGGGGTATCCGACTTCTAATCTTGCTTTGAGTGATCGTTGCATCATCTCATTGTTTAAATTGTGCATCGATTACCATTACACATATTCACCCCCCTCTAGGTGTGATTTTAATCGGTATCAGAGATAGGACTCTAGTTTTTGGCTTTACATCCTTAGAGAGATCCTATAAGTTGCTAATCACTATTTTCATATCTTCATTCATTCACTAGTAAAGATGGCCGATAACATTAAGATCCCACCAAAATTGATGGACTCAACTTTCTCATATGGAAAGTTAGGATGAACATATTTTTGCAATCTCTAGGTAGCTGAGTTGCTAAGTCTTTAACTAAGCCCTATAGTACACCAGTTGGTGAGGAGGACACTTGGACCAATCTTACCACCAAGGAAGTTGATGCAAATTTGAAGGCTCAAAATACCTTACTTTTAGCATTAAATGAGGATGACTTAACGCGGGTTATCCATTGCAAATCCGCCTATGAGATTAGGCAACACTTATTGGTCACTCATGAGGGAACATCACAAGTCAAGAGAGCTAAAATTGATATCTTGCATTCCCAATATGAATGTTTTAGAATGCAAGAAAATGAATCTATTGATGATATGATTACTAAGTTTACTAAAATCACAAATGCTCTTACTTCTCTAGGTGATGAAATCAATAACGACCAAAAGGTGCGTAAGGTGATTCATGCTCTCCTTTCATCATGGGAAATCAAAGCTACCACCTTAAAGGAATTGAACGACAAAGACAAGATGGAGCTCATAAGTCTTATTGGTAACCTTAAGACTCATGAGATAGAGAAAAAGGTTAGAGAAGAAGTGGCGCCTCAAAAGAAAAAGTCTATTGCTTTCAAGTCTACGTCCTCCATCTTCGATGATGAAGAAGATGAAGAAGAAGATGAAGAGCTATCTCTTCTTGTGCGAAATGTAAAAAGAATGTACCACAAGAAAAAGCTCAACCACAGAAGGCGATGGGAAGGGAAGGAGGAGAAGAAGATCACATGCTACAACTGTCAGAAACCTGGACATATCATGGTCGAATGTCCAGATTTCAAGAATAAGATATCTTCCTCCATGAAGCAAAAGAAGCCGTTTGTAAAGAAGGCATTCAAAGCCACTTGGGATTCGGGAAGTGAATCCGAAGATGAAGTTGACACGGTTAACATGTGTTTCATGACAAACACACCTAAGGTAACTCTCGAACCATCTTATGATGATATTGAAATAAGTAAAGAAGTGTTATTACAAGCTTTCATTGAACTTTCAGAAAGTTTGATTCTAAAAAGGAAGATTGTTTAAAGTTGAAAAAGGAAAATGAAATGCTTAACAACCAAATTGCTACTTTTACAAAAGAAAAGGATGAATTATCTTCCACTATTATTTCAATACAAAGAGATTTTTGATGCCTATAGAGTTGCATGCAAAGCTAAATATCCTAAAATTGATGAAAATGAGATTTTTATGTTAAAAACTAGAATAAATGATTTGAAAAATATTTAAAAGAATGTGCATTTAACAATACTAAACTAGAAGGAATGTTTTCAAAGAAACACATGCACACTTCACATGTTAAACATGATAAACCATCACATGCTAAAACTCCACATGTTCATCATGCCAACACATCACATGTCAATCATGCTAAAACACCACATGTTCACAAATCACATGTTCATAACCACATGCTCATTATGCTTTTAAATATGGAAGAATTTATAAATGTACTTATTAAGGCCAGAATGGTCATTTAGCCAAATTTTGTTATGATCAGGTAAATAGTATGAATAATCATGTTTGAGTTCGAAACACTAACGTATTAGGGCCCAAGAAAATATGGGCACCAAAATCAACCTTTCAATTGATTGATATAGGTACACACCAAGACTCCAAGACGTAAGGAGCGATGGTACCTTGATAGTGATTGCTCAAGGCATATGACATGGGACATCAACAATTTTGCAACCCTATCGAGGTATGTTGAAGGTGGCACTGTCACCTTCGGAGATGACTCCAAGGGCACCATCATCGGTATAGGTAACATCAAGATTGGTACATCTCCTTTATTGAAAATGTAGTTCTTGTTGATGGGTTTAAACATAATTTACTTAGTATTAGTCAACTATGTGATCATGGTCTCAAAGTTGTTTTTGATGAATCTTCTTACAATATTTTGATTGTAAAACCAATGAATGTATTCTCACTGGATTTCGTAAAAATAATGTCTACATTATTGATATGCTTAATTTGGATTGCACTACAAAATGTTTAAATGCTTTTGATGAGATTTCATGGTTATGGCATAGAAGATTAGATCATGCTTCTTTTGATCATCTTTCTAGTATCAATTCTAAGAAATTGGTGAAGGGTATTCCTTATTTGAAGTTTGAAAAGGACCGCATTTGTGGTGCGTGCCAACTTGGGAAACAAACCAAGTCCTCTTTCAAACCAATCAAGGATATCATGACATCTAAGCCATTAGAATTGATCCACATGGATCTATTTGGACCAACTAAAACTAAAAGTTTAAATGGAAATAGATATGTTTTGATTTTAGTCGATGATTTCTCTCATTTTACATGGATTTTCTTTTTAGAGCATAAAGATCAAACTTTTTCGCATTTTAAGATTTTTCGAAAAAGGGTTGAAAAAGAAAAAGGATTTTCGATTTTACGCATAAGAAGTGATAGAGGTGTGAATTTGTCAACCAATTCTTTATGACTTATTGCGATGAAAATGAAATTAAGCATGAAATGTCATGTCCTAGAACTCCACAACAAAATGGAGTAGTTGAACGGAAGAATAGAACTCTTAAGAAATGGTTAGGACCATGATAAGTGAATACGGGCTCCCTCAATACTTATGGGCCGAGGCCGTAAACACCGCATGCTATATATCGAACCGAATTTACTTGTGCAAAAATACTTCCAAAACTTCCTTTGAAATCTATCATTTGAGAAAACCAAATGTTTCGTATTTTAAGGTTTGTGGATGCAAATATTTTGTTTTGAACACCGAAGATAATTTGGGCAAATTTGATACTAAGGTTTTTGAAGCAATTTTTGTTGGCTATTCTAGTACTAGCAAAGCATATAAAGTGTTCAATAAATCATTTCTTACAATTGAAGAATATATGCATATTAAATTTGAGGAATCTAATGCATTTGTTAAGAATGTTGTAGAGATTGATTCTTTAGGTGAAGATATGGAGAAAATATTCTTGAAGGACTCACCCATTCACGAAGACAAGCAAGAACCAAATGGTGAAGTTCAAAAGGATGAAGTGGAACCATCACAACCACTTCCTAAATATTGGAGATATGCTACAAATCATCCCAAAGATCTCATCGTAGGTGATGTATCAAAAGGGGTAACCACTTGCTCCAAACTCCATGATTTGTGTGGGCGTTATGTATTCATATCTCATATTGAACCCAAAAACATTCTCGAAGCCGAGGGTGACTCATATTAGTTGCTTGCTATGCAAGAAGAGCTAAATCAATTTGAGCGCAACCAAGTTTGGCATCTTGTTCCTAGACCCCATGGTAGACCAACTATTGGTACTAAGTGAATTTTTAGGAACAAGTTGGATGAGTTAGGAAATATTGTTAGGAATAAGGTTAGGTTAGTGGCCCAAGGTTACACCCAAGTTGAAGGAATCGACTTTGAGGAGACCTTTGCACCCGTAGCACGGTTAGAAGCCATACGGATCACACTAGCTTATGCATTCTTTAAAAATTTCAAACTTTTTCAAATGGATGTAAAAAATGCATTTTTAAATGGTTTTATTGAAGAGGAAGTATATGTTGAACAACCCCCAGTTTTGTTGATCATATACATCCAAATTTTATTTTCAAATTAGATAAAGCATTGTATGGTTAAAACAAGCTCCAAGAGCTTGGTATGAAAGACTTTCTACTTTTCTTCTATCAAATGATTTTGTTAAGGGTAAAGTAGACACCACATTATTTACTAAACATGTTGGTAGTGACATTCTTATTGTACAAATCTATATTGATAATATAATCTTTAGTTCTACTAATGAATTACTTTGCAAGGAGTTTGAATCATGTATGCAACGTGAATTTGAGATGTCTTTGATGGGTGAATTGAACTATTTTCTTGAACTCCAAATCAAGCAAAAGAGTGATATGATCTTCATAAGTCAAGTCAAGTACACGAAGGAACTCATCAAGAAATTTGGACTTGAAGACTCAAAAACTTGCAACACTCCCATGGCTACCACAACCAAGCTTGACAAGGATGATCAAGGTAAGAGTGTAGACATAAGATTCTATAGAAGCATGATTGGTAGCTTGTTGTATTTAACAGCTAGTAGGCCAGATATTATGTTTAGTGTGTGTCTTTATGCTAGATTCCAATCTTGTCCTAAAGAATCCAACTTGATTATGGTAAAACGCATTATTCGATATCTTAAGGGCACTATTGGAATGGGTCTATGGTATCCGAAGACTGGGCAATTCTCAATGACGAGTTTTTGGATGCCGACTATGTGGGTTGTAGAGTGGATAGGAAGAGTACTAGTGGAACATGTCAATTTCTTGGTAATTGTCTTGTTTCATGGTCTTCCAAGAAACAAAATTCGGTAGCCCTCTCAACCGCCGAGGCGGAGTATGTTGCGGCTGGGACATGTTGTGCTCAAGTCCTTTGGATAAAACATACTCTCCTTGATTATGATTTGCATTATGATCATATTAAAATATTTTGTGATAATACTAGTACAATTCATATGACTAAGAATGCAAATCAACATAGTAAGACCAAACACATAGAGATTAGATATCACTTTCTTAGAGATCATTTTGAGGAAGGTGATATTGATATTTGATTATGTTTCTACTGATTTTCAACTTGCCGATATTTTCACTAAACCACTTGATTTCAATAGATTTTCCTTTATATGTGGTGAACTCAATGTTTGTGTTATTGACTAAAGAGTTTTCATACTAATATATCCCTTTTTGATGTATGACAAAAGGGGGGGAATATGTTTGTTTGTGTTTTGTGTTGTGTTTTGTTCTCAAATAATAAGTTTGTTTTATATCAAAGAATATATTTTCATGTTTATTCTTTCATTATGGTTTCATATTTTAGTATAGTATATTTGTTTAATATAACATTATTTGAGGGGGAGTTTTTACCTCCCTTCTATATCTTGTGTTATAACTTAAATTTTTTGTCATCATCAAAAAGGGGGAGATTGTTGGCCCAAAGATTACACTCTCCATTTTATGCGTTTTGATGATAACAAACCATATAAAAGCTATTTGGTACTAATAGAGATTATAGAATGAATTTCAGATTTGTACAAGTCTTGATGGCTCTAGCGTTCTCAAGCATGTTACAAGGTTGATGGCTCAAGAGGACTCATTCATAGGATAAGAGACTCTAGCTCGGCAACGCAGTTCAGAGACACCTACCTATGGATTTTTATGTTGTTAGTTTGTTAAAGAATAGTATATAGTATTGAAGTTCAAATACCCTACACACACAAAATTGCACGTGTTTTCAAAAGATTTTTTTTTGACACTTGTTTAAAACACTTTAAAGGTCCTATTTCAGTATATGCATACTTAATTTATTGTATTTTACAAAGCCTTTACAAAAATCCCTTTGAAAATAAACATATCTTCAAATCATTTCTAACTGGTTTTTCAGCTTATGACCTGTTGCGGTCGACCGGGCGGTCGACCGGCTCTGTTACAGGTCAGAACGGTCGACCGCACGGTCGACCGCAGTTCTGACCCATGGGGTGTTCATGTTTGCACGTTCCCGGGTCGACCGGGCTGTCGACCGACTTACTGACCCAAACTCTCGATTTGGGACAGTCGACCGGGCGGTCGACCGGAGTCAGCCAACGGTCATAAATTTTCGAAAACCGGTCGACCGTACTTGGCTTTTCTGGCCAAACGGCTAGTTTTTTAAACCTGTTTTAAAACGTTATTTTTATCTTAAAACGTGGTTTTAGGCTGGATTTTGGTCATATCATTCCTGATTAGTCAAAATAGATATTTACCCTTTAATCCCTACCTAAATCCTATAAATAGTGGTGGTTGGGGTTGAGGAGAATTACAACAACTACTGCAAAGAATTCAAAGTTTGAGTATTCTTGAAAGAAGTTTTTACTCTCAGTTTTTGTGCTCTAATCTCTGATTTATTTCTGAAGTTTTTGAATCAAATCTCTCTTCTACTTTGTTTTATTTTCACTTACAAATCTTGAGCTTCAATCCTACATATTATTCTCTAGGGTTTTGTAAAGAAAAATTTTTCAAAAGAGAGTTTGTGGTCTTTTGATCACCAAGTGATTAATGTACTTGTGGCTACACTACCTCTAGACTAGAGGAGTGTGATTGAGGAGTTGGGTACTCCCTAGTGATTGTAATCCTTTGTGAAAATTCTAGTTGATCGGAAATCCTTCTGGGTGAAGGCGGGGACGTAGAGCTGGGTGCTCGAACTTCGAAACAAATATCTGTGTTTGTGATTGGTTTACTTGTGCTTCTTACTTTCTATTCATTCATTCTTATATTGTCGATCTATACTCTCACAATAAGGTTGCATTGCGCACCTCAAACTCTTATTTAGAGGAATCACGAGGAAGGAGTTCAAGCCCTTCACGGGGTATCCGGCTTCTAATCTTCCTTTGAGTGATCGTTGCATCATCTCATTTTTTAAATTGTGCATTAATTACCATTACACCTATTCACCCCCCTAGGTGTGATTTCAGATGTCTCTTTATAGCCCAACAGTCTATTCATATAACAAAACTGGCCTAATAGCAGTCCGATAAAACTTTCCCTTTAGCCATAATGGAATGTTACGATCACATAAAACTCTTGTTGCCCTCCTCCATTTCAACCAGCCGGCTTGGATCCTATGGTTGGCATCACTATCGATCTCTCCATCCTTTTAGATAATAGAACCCAAGTACTTAAAATGATTGCTCATCGGTATTTCTTATCCATCTATTCTCACAATACTATAATCTCGGATTCCCTGTTTACTGAATTTACACTCCATATACTCTGTTTTGGCCTTACTTAATCTAAAACCTCGAGATTCTAGAGTTTGCCTCCATAACTCCAATTTGGTATTTACCCCAGCTCTCGTCTCATCGACTAGAACAATATCATCAGCAAATAGCATACACCAGGATATCTCATCCTAAATAGCTCTAGTAAGCTCATCCATCACTATGACAAATAAGAATGGACTCAATGCAGATCCTTGATGCAATCCAATTGTGATAGAAAAATCACTTGTTATGCCTCCACAAGTTCTAACATTTGCCACTACTCCATCGTACATATCCTTGATTATGTCTATATATTTTATGGGGACTCCCTTTTTCATCAATGTCCACCATAATACTTCTCTTGGCACCTTATCATAAGCTTTTTCTAAATCAATAAAGACCATATGCAAATTTCTTTCATCTCTCGAAATCGCTCTATAAGTTGACAAAGCAAATGAATAGCCTATGTCGTTGATCGCCCCGACATAAATCCAAACTGGTTCTCTGACATTGTAATATTCTGTCTTAACCTGTGTTCAATTATCTTTTCCCAAAGCTCCATGGTATGACACATGAGTTTTATTCCACGATAATTTGAACAACTCTAGATATCACCCTTGTTCTTATAGAGAAATACTAAGGTACTCTTCCTCCACTCATTTGACATCTTTTTAATTTGCCAGATCTTGTTAAAAAGGTTTGTCAGCCATCTCACGCCAGCCTCTCCTAAGCATCTCATACCTCAATAGGAATTCCATCCGGGCCAATAGTTTTTCTTGACTTTATCCTCTTCAAGGCATCTTTAACTTCAGATTCATTAATTCTGGGCATATAATTATGGTTCATATTCTGGCACTAAATGGTAAGGTCATCCAAGTATTGAGTAGAACTACCATTGAACAATTTGTCAAAATACTCTCTCCATCTTTTTTTGATTTCTTCATCTCGAACTAAAATTTCTGATCCTCATTTTAACACCTCACAGTACATAAGTCTCTAATCTATCTCCTCCTTATTCGAGCAATTCTATATATGTCTTTTTCAACCGCTTTGGTGTCCAACTTCTCATACACTTCTTTCCATTCAAATAGACACAACTCATTTAAATTTTAAAACTCTTCATTTCGAAGAGACGCTACTCTTTATTTCTTATCATATCAGGTTTAATTCTCAATACGTCTTTGGATCACGTCTTCCTGAAGTAATGCACGCCCTGCACAAACAAGGCATGTCATCTCGAAACTTTTCCACCCGCTCCCTAACAGTCAAATCAAAATTCCACAAGCCCAGGATAGGAGATATCGACTTTTTCACACCGGCCAATATTAGAAAAGTTTATCCTCATTGCATATTCACTTTGTACATAAGAAGAACCACTCCAATTTGTGAGCTCTGCTCTAAAACCCGTATCAAATCTTAAAATCCAGATAACAAGATCGTAGAACATGATGCAAGACTTCTAAATGTTCATCAATATCCGAGTAGTCACTATCAGCATACTAACAATCGTACATGATGCAAAACTTCAGTACCAACATCCTGAGCTTGGGAGAAGAATTGACAAGGGCTCATAAACTCCCCCCCTTCGTGTGCATCTCCTCAAGCCGAGGGGAATGAGTTTCTCTATCAAGCTCCCGAACTTTCAACGATACAGGCGTCGATATCTCATGCAGTTTGTAATTATCAACCTCATCGCCGCCTCCTTAATTTGGAGAAATTGCTTTCTTGGTCTTTGGATGCAAGAAGGGCCTGCTGAGTTTCTCAAAAGTAAGATGGAAACATTAACTTTAATATCGCCAAATATACGGGAAAATATACTCTACAATCATATCCACCATACTCATAACATGGTAAAAATAATTTGACAATAAGAGAAGGAGACCTCGTGCAAGATAATACTTGAACGGAAACAAAGTTTGCAGGATATGTCTCGCAGCATGCTGTAAAAGCAAACAATAATGTTCTAAATCATCTGTCATTTCCTCCCACACACTAAAATTTACAGATAAATAGGTGACAAAATAACTTTAATGTTGCCAATTTATGGGAAAATATCCTGAGTTACCATCCACCATTACTAACATGGTATTTGTTGGTTACATTAATATTAAAAGAAAAAGTTCTTCTAAATAACCACTACCACTTCCTCCCACAGATTAACATTAATAGACAGAAAGTTCATAAATTCTGTCATGTTGTGGACAAAAACTTGATCATCATTGAAGACCTTCATAGCCTTCAGGTTGGGTAAAATTTTTAAAGGCAGTTGTCTCGACAACCACCTTTCATTCTTGTCATTGCAGAAACATACAGCCTACAGAAAAAATCGGACGAAATTGAGTTCGTTAGGTTGTTGTCAAGAAGACAATTTAAAAGAACAAACACCAGGATTTTCTCAAATATTTGCAGGATACCTCGATATTGATCATGAGATATTCAACATTCGGTGTGCTCTCAAGTAAGTTGACAATAAATTCGATATTGCCGTTATGTAAACATACACCAAACTGCAAAACCTTCAGATGACAGAATGTAGTTGGGTGCTTGTCCAACTCATCCAATAGACGCCCTGGGCAAAACTGGAAATATAACTGCTGTCAGATACAGTAATGACAACAAAATTCAACAACAGTGAGGTTGGGGAAACAGACACCTTGGGCAAATTCAGTAACTATAGAAATAAAAAAGGAACAATAAAGAGGAAAGAAGAAATTATAACAAGATGAGATATAAGTATAAAGTTTGTCCTAAACATAGCATTCAAGTGTTTGATGAAGAGCTTTATTCAGTAGAGGTTCAGTAGAGGCTGAAGCCACTAGCATGAGTCACATCTACACTGCAACTTAAGCTACATTGAAAAGACTCCTCAAGAGAGAACTTTATTCCAAACATAAACTATATGGAGAAAAAACCATATATGTTTCTCGGCCTCTCTTTTTGAGTGTCATAGCGAGAAGTTTATTGCAAACAATGTCCAAAATAATAAATACAAAGAATCAAACTGAGAATGGAAAAGAGAAGTCCCACTTTCAATTAAATAGGTCTGATGGGCTGATACGCAATAGGATGAGCAAATACGTTCCAATGCCGTGTTGCTCCAATCACTAAGAGACTTGGAAACCTCTATCACAGAGCCTAGATAACACACATGATAACACAAAAAATTCTAGGGATGCATAGAGTGTCAAAATTTGCTCAGTTCCACAATATCTGCAATAGTGTGTTAAGTTGGAAAAGAAATTGAGTTTGCATTTCATGTTGTAAGGGCTAGTTGGTAAAAGGAAGTAAATGACTCAAGTGATGCATTTAATTTTTCATTTTGAAAGTTAACAAGGATACAAGAGCTCTCTCCAAAATAACAAGGGTACAAGAGTTGTATTGAAGCAGTTTCTCCAAGGTTGCAAAGAGATAATAGCTGTCCGAGAGAACCAGCTCACCAAGTTATAAAGAAGTTATCTTAGAGAATTATTGAGAAAATTTCACCTTTTACTTGAGGAGTCCTTAGGTCCTATTTACGTATCTCATATCTCTAGTTTGCTTATTAGGAAATTTCTAAATACACTCTTACTTAAAATCTATGTAGCACAGACACTTCTATCATCGAGCCGTACGAGCGTCCAACACTCCGACAAAGGTGTCGGACACTTACACTTCTTTAGACATTTCTTGTTGGACACTTCTAAAATGTTGTGTTAATTAGATACTATATTTTCTAGTTTAGGCTACTTGCATGAAACTATAATAAATTTAGATATCTTTTGATAATATAAGGAGTGTAATACCCACTGTTCTAAAAATCGGATTAATCGGCCGATTAATCCTATTCGGTGATAGCCCGCTTAATATTACATTAATCGCTCTGATTATGCGCTCGGGCGATTAATCGGCTCCAAAACGATTAATCCCCGATTAATGCCCGATTAATTCGATTAATTCCCGATTAATCCGATTAATCCCCGATTAATCATTTAGGTATTTCATATGTTTTTTTATTTGAAAAACTTCACTTTGTGTGTGTTGGATCGCTAAGTAGTTTATGTTGTAATGTTGATGATTTGATAATGATCTTTTATATATAGTAGATGAATTGTTATTTATTAAATAGTAGATGAATTATGATATTTTATTATTATATATTTTGCATAAAGTGATATTTATGTTTTATTATTTTTGATTATTTTTCAAATTAACTTATTTAGTAATCTTTCTCCATCATTCTTTAAAGTTCATTATTTTGATTGATAAATTGACTAATTTTTTTATTTATCTTATTTTACAAGTAAGTTCTTTGATTTATATTTATATTGCAAAATTTGAAATCTTGGATTACTCATGTGAAGAGAGAAGTTTTTTTACTTTTTCTTTTTTACTATTTATTCATATTGTCTTGTTCATCATATCATGGTTTATAACTTCACATCTAGATATTGTCTTGTATAATATTTAGGTATTTTCAACAATTAACTGTATATATTCATATGTAGTTGGGTATACATATAATTAAATATATTAAAATTTTCAAAAACGATTAATCCCCGATTAATCTCCGATTAATCCGATTAATCATTATTCAGTGTTGGACCGCACGAATAATGAAACCGATTTTTAGAACACTGGTAATACCTTAAGTTACTCTATACAAAACTGAAGAGCATATTTTGTATGTATGTATTTATGCATGTATGTATGCACTTACTCTATCATTTATACAAATGTTCTATATATTCTAGTATGACATTGTCGCGTTCCCATATCCTACCTTTTAAATTGTCATATCACGTGTCTGTATCGCAACCGTGTCCTACGTTTGTATCCATGCTTCTTAGCATTAAGGAACTTCCAAAAAAAAAAACCCTACATATCAAGATATTTTGACCTATAACTTTAGAGAGATGTGCATTACTTTCTATATAGAAATTTTTTTATCTGAGACACTATCCACCGCATCCCCTTTGATCACGACTTTGTGAAGTTTCAATGGATAAACTAAATTCCAACCTTGCAGCTCTTGGTTTCAGCCTCCTAATGAGAAAAGGAGTAAATATCTAAAATGGTAATCATGCTTCCTTACCATTAGTCATTCCGGCCTGGCGTAACGGTAAAGGAACGTGATGGGTTGGCGAGGCGATCAAAACAAACAAGGAAAAAGTAACAGGAATGAATGTGGCATCACACTACAAGCGCCTTCACACCACACTCAGGATGGCTTCACATTAGCTTCACATAACCACAAAGATATCACAATCTCCATAATTTCAAAAAATTCTAATTCATTTTCATTCATCAAAATCACCACCCAATAATTAAGGACTTTAAAATAGTAGAGATTTGGAAAAGAGAATTAGTTTCTAAAGTTAGATACTAATCCTAATCTAAAATATGTTTCCTTTTATAGTTAAGGCTACAAAATATCAAACAATAACAAATTAAAACAAGCATCTAGATCTAGAAAAAACTCCTAAATAAATAATTTAAATTATTGACCAAATCTTAATTATTTTTTTTTAAATAACAATAATATAAATCCGTTCTGCATTACATAGTAACTTTTACCATTATGAAATATGGGTCGGTGGGCGAACAAGGGAAACAAATATAGGAAAGAAAACAATAAATATGGCATCAAACAATAGAAGGCCTACACCATGATCAGAACGACCTCACACCACCATAAAAGAATCACAATCTCCATTGTTGAAAATAGTTTTAGAAATTCTAATTCTTTTTTATTCATAAAAATCATCACCCAAATAAGGGATTGTTTGTGTGCTCGGGAGAGGCTGAAGTCTCTGAAATCTTTTCCACAAAAATTTAAAGTACTTCAAGGGTCTTTAGGTACTTCGATGAACATTGTGAGTGTTTATTAAGCAGAAAAGGTGTCTAAATATAAAAATAACCGAATAGTAGTTATAAGGTTTTCACCAAACACTTAGTTTTAACTAAAAAAATTTAAAAACATTCTCTTCTACATTTTTTTATGTTTCTTTGAGCTTTTCTCCCCAAATACATATGCCAAAGTAGTCTTATGTGACACATGCTGCCACGTAGGATCCATATAGGATTCGGCAAAGTCCATTCAACCTCTTTCAATATTCTTTTTCAAGGTAAACAAACATCTTAAGAGCTCGGAGAGAGACACTTCTGGGACTTCGAGATTTCTTCTAGGTAAACAAATGACTCTTAAGCCTTTTATAATAGTAAAAACTCGTTGAAGAAGAAAACTAAGTTCTAAAATTTCAGATACTAGTCCTAATATAAATTAATTTTTCCTTTTTATAATAAGGCTAAAAAATATATGAAAGATAACTTAACCAAACAAGAATCTAAATTAAGAAAAGAATCTTAGGTAAATAAAATTTAAATTATTGACTAAATCCTAAAAGATATTTCCAAAAGAACAAAAATAAAATTTGTAATGCATCCATATAAAGTTTTTGGAGATTTCAGCCCTCTAGATGGCAGAATTTGGGAAAGTGATAAATACATAGTTGTACCTCTCAGTTATTCACTTTGAAATGGTGGGTTTTTGCCACTAAACCAACCTCCACACGCACCAATTAAAATTATTTATCTAGAGTTGCACTCATGATCCTTTTGTTCCGCCATGATGTTTCTTTCACTAAAACTTTCCACTCTCACACGTCATTCTACATCAAAGCGTGGTGGGTTATGAGAGGTCCATGTTGGAACTTGCTTTTGATGAAGACATTTGTGATGCTATATCATTTGGAGCTCTATCACAAGCCTATTCAAGAGTTCTTTATGATCAAGACTTCCCAAAGAGAGTTGCTAATGATATGTTTTGTAATGATTAAATAGCATGTTTAAAGCCTTGACGCACACACACACATATCTTAGTATGTTAGTCGACTAATACTCCTTTCAAGTCGACTTATACATGGTGTAGTCGACTTGACCATTTCCCTAGTCGACTAGCCTTGTGTCCTAAAAGATCTCAACTCTCTGTTTGTCCCTGTTAGTCGACTTAACAGAATACCTAGTCGACTAATAGACCTTTGTAGTCGACTTGATCCTTTCCCCTAGTCGACCAATCCCTGGCCTAGTCGACTTATAAGTTAGTTGTGGTCGACTTGGTTCAGTTTTCAGAAACTTGTCATTTGAGTTTATCATGACCTAGTCGACTTAGTCCCAATACACGTCGACTAACCTTGAGAAATTTGCCTACCCTAGTCCACTAACCCATATCTCAAGTCGACTATAGGCAGTTTCTGACTGTTGGACAGTTTCTATTTTCTGATATTTTCTGCAACGTTATCCAACGTTTGAATGTTCAAAATAGACCTAATAACTACCCTAACTAACCCTAGAGTGCAGCTATAAATAGGGTTGTTAATCGTAGGCAAAAATACCAATTCAAATATTCAGTTTTCTGACCAAAAATCCTGAAAATATTCTGGTTTCCTGAAAACTGTTCCCACTTCCAGTTCTTCACCAATTCCTACTCTTTTGTGAAGATCTCTGAAAGTCATCCTATACTAACCCTTGTCCACGATCACATACTGAATCAAGGCTTATATGAAAGGTTGTAATCACTCAAAGGAATCATTGTACAAGAGCGTCTTCTTGGTGTAGAAGAGAGGTTGTACAAGGTGGTTTGTTCTCTTAGTTGTAAGAGAAGTTGTACACATTTGGCAAAGGGGATTTGTCAAGTGGTGTGCAAGGTGTTGATTTTGGGTGTACAAAGTCAAGGATAAAGGAAAATCCCAAGCGGGAGGCTTAGGGACTGGATGTAGGTCACAAGGACCGAACCAGGATAAATCACTCGTGTTTGCGATTGTTATCTTTTCTGTGATTTGTTTTTCTTTATTTGCAAGTACGTTTATTTCCTGTATACTAATATTCTTGTGAGTGTTGACTTCGTATATTAGATCCACATTTGGCATCATCTCGGGACCAACATTTGGTATCAGAGCCCTGCATACCTAGTCAATAATCTACAAGGATGGCAACGGAGTTTCCTTCGTCACAATTCAAAGAAGGACATTCTACACAACGTCCACCACTATTTGACGGATCCAACTACAACTATTGGAAGTGTAGAATGAAGATCTACTTGCAATCGCTCAACTATGAACTTTGGAACATCGTAGAAGCACCGTACACCAAGCCGACTACCCACTACAACGCTTGGAGTGATGATCAAAAGAGGAATGTGAACCTTGACGCCAAAGCGATGAATGCTTTGTTCTGTGCCTTAACCAAAGAAGAGTTCAACCGTGTGTCAACAGCCACTTCTGCAAATCAAATATGGCACACTCTTCAGGTAACACACGAAGGCACAAATAAGATTAAAGAATCTAAGATTTCTGTTCTTGTCCACAGGTTTGAATTATTCAAAATGAAGGAGAATGAAACCATCTCAGAAATGGTTACAAGATTCACCGACATTACCAATTCCTTAGCATCCCTGGAAAGGAATACACCCAAGTCGAAAAAGTTCGCAAGATCCTTCGTGCACTGACATCAGATTGGGAGAAGAAGACAACCGCAATCGAAGAAGCGAATGATCTCTCAACAATGTCGTTAGAAAACCTTATTGGTAATCTAATGGCATATGAAGTGCAACTCGAAGAAAGAAAGACGGATGAACAACAATCTCTCTCAAAGAAGAAAGAACTTGCCTTTCATGCATCCTCAGACACGGACAATTCAGATGACGATGAAGAGGAGATGGCAATACTTTCAAGAAAATTCAGAAGATTCTTAAAGCAAGGTAAATTTAAATGTTTTAATTGCAATAAAACAGGTCATATGAAGAAGGATTGCCCATTGCTCAAAAATAAAGACAAATTCAAGAGCAAAAAGTTCAGAAAGAAGAAAGACTATCAAGCATCATGGGAAAACAGTGATTCCTCTGACGAAGAAGAAACCATTGAACATGCCAACATCTGTTATATGGCATTAGAAGAAGATGAGGTACAATATACTGAACTTTTAGATGCATTCCATGAATTATTCAATGATCTAAAGAATGAGAAAATGAAGAATAAAATTTATTAAAGGAAAATGAAAAACTTTTCAAAGAAAATTCATGTTATGTTTTACAAGTTTCTTCTATAAATTCTCAAAAAGATGATTTTGAAAAAGTGATATCATCATTGAAAAAGGATAATGAGAATTTTATAAAAGAAAATATTTGCTTAAAAAAGAAACTGTGTCTTTAAATGATAAAATTTCTGTGTTAGATAAAGACATCAGTTTTCAAAATAAAATATGAAGATATTTTGAAAAATGTGACTAAGTTTAATCAAGGAAAAGAAAAGTTGAATAATTTGTTATCATATCAAAAGATGTCACATAATCATTATGGTCTTGGATTTTATGAAAAATCTTCATATGTTAGTAATCCATATAATTCTTTTGTGAAAAGAAAGTCTGATAATAGTTCAAAAAGGATTAAGAATAAGTTTATATGGATTCCTAAAAACTTAAGCATTTTTGACAAAAATACTTATATTGCATCATACATACATGATATATGTCATTCATGCAATTATGTGTATACTAACAGATGGAAACCAAAATTAAATTGGGTTTGGTCTCCTAAAGGTTAATGCTTTACTCTTATGATTGGTACCATCTAACGTTTATCTTTCAGGTACCATATAAGAAGTTGATGAGAATAATACTTCATATATATATACATTTTATGATATATTTGTTGTAGGGGGAGAACACCAATGTTTTTATATCTGTTATAACCCATTTTCTGCAGGGGGAGAAAATATAACTTATTTTCTGCAGGGGGAGCATTCGTGCACACAAAGTGTCATCATCAAAAAGGGGGAGAATGTTGGAACTTGCTTTTGATGAAGACATTTGTGATGCTATGTCATTTGAAGCTCTATCACAAGCCTATTCAAGAGTTCTTCATGATCAAGACTTCCCAAAGAGAGTTGCTAATGATATGTTTTGTAATGATTAAATAGCATGTTTAAAGCCTTGATGCACACACACATATCTTAGTATGTTAGTCGACTAATACTCCTTTCAAGTCGACTTATACATGGTGTAGTCGACTTGACCATTTCCCTAGTCGACTAGCCTTGTGTCCTAAAAGATCCCAACTCTCTGTTTGTCCTTGTTAGTCGACTTAACAGAATACCTAGTCGACTAATAGACCTTTGTAGTCGACTTGATCCTTTCCCTAGTCGACCAATCCCTGGCCTAGTCGACTTATAAGTTAGTTGTGGTCGACTTGGTTCAGTTTCCAGAAACTTGTCATTTGAGTTTATCATGACCTAGTCGACTTGGTCCCAATACTAGTCGACTAACCTTGAGAAATTTGCCTACCCTAGTCCACTAACCCATATCTCAAGTCGACTATAGGCAGTTTCTGACTGTTGGACAGTTTCTATTTTCTGGTATTTTCTGCAACGTTATCCAACGTTTGAATGTTCAAAATAGACCTAATAACTACCCTAACTAACCCTAGAGTGCAGCTATAAATAGGGTTGTTAATCTTAGGCAAAAATACCAATTCAAATATTCAGTTTTCTGACCAAAAATCCTGAAAATATTCTGGTTTCCTGAAAACTATTCCCACTTCCAGTTCTTCACCAATTCCTACTCTTTTGTGAAGATCTCTGAAAGTCATCCTATACTAACCTTGTCCACGATCACATACTGAATCAAGGCTTATATGAAAGGTTGTAATCACTCAAAGGAATCATTATACAAGAGCGTCTTCTTGGTGTAGAAGAGAGATTGTACAAGGTGGTTTGTTCTCTTGGTTGTAAAAGAAGTACACATTTGGCAAAGGGGATTTGTCAAGTGGTGTGCAAGGTGTTGATTTTGGGTGTACAAAGTCAAGGATAAAGGAAAATCTCAAACGGGAGGCTTGGGGACTGGATGTAGGTCACAAGAACCGAACCAGGATAAATCACTCGTGTTTGCGATTGTTATCTTTTCTGTGATTTGTTTTTCTTTATTTGCAAGTACATTTATTTCCTGTATACTAATATTCTTGTGAGTGTTGACTTCGTATATTAGATCCACATTTAGCATCATCTCGGGACCAACAGTCCCGTGTTCACACCTAGCTACAACCTTTGATCAGAAATATAAATAATTATACAATTACCACTGTTATTTTGAACAAGGAAAGTGAACAAGGGATGGGATAATAAATTGAGTTTCCCACCCGAGAATCAACATTCACCTTAACAAGTAATGAAGGCAATATTCGCCATGCATCAATTATCTTCTATCCATTAAGATGAGAGTTTAATAAACTTGAGCTGAAGTTGGTAGAATAGACTAGGGGAGGATATCAACGTGAATTGTAGTGGTAGTCAGTACAACAGAAATGGGCTTTCAACAGCGGTTTAAAATCACCGTTAAACAGCAATGATGGTGGGTCAAACACTGTCATCTATCTGGCAACGTAAGCTAGCAGCGGTTTAAACCGCCGTGAAAACACCTCAATTTTAAAAAGAATAATTTTAATGTGATCCCCTCTTCGGCCTCGTACATTCCCGCCAGCGATCCCCTCGTCCTCCTCGTGATCCCCTCGTCCTCCTCTTCCATTCCGCCTGGCGATCCCTTCGTCCTTGTCGATCAAAAATTAGAAGAATACCAAGAAAAAAATAGAAGACCAAGAAAAAAAGTAGAAGACAAAAAATTACTCTAGCACAATCAAGGAATTAATTTCATTGTATAATTTTTTAGCTTTTAGAATCACAATAGACCACCTTCAGTGGTTCTCCTAGTTCCAGAGAAATCTAAATTAGATCAAACAGATATCATAATCTACCCAAAATTCAAAATCTCGCCCTTTTCCAACAAAATATCATAACCAGCCCCAAAATTCAAATTCATTAAATAATTTATGAACTCACCTTGATGAACGAGAAGAGAGAGATGAACTCGCCTTGATTGAAGCAGTGTTTTAAATGTTAGATATCAGGAAAATATGGGATGTCGTAATCGGATGTCGGATTTCAGAGATATTTCGGGGCCATTTAGTAAATTCAGGATGTCATGACAGATAACAAATATATATCATAGATGTCTTAAATAATGTAATTTAAAAATTCTTATCAAGGTAATACATACATAATTTATGCAAAACTACATAAATATGTTTAGGATATGTATAATTAACTTAAACATTTTGCATATATTCACTAATCCATTGTTAAAATTTTTCAATTGCTCTAACTTTCAAGACCAATCAACATATTGGGTTTTTCCCAAAATGTCGGCCGACATTTCGGGAAAATGTCGGCCGACATATTGGATTTTTCCCGAAATATCGGCCGACATTTTCTAAAACGCTATTTCAAATGCGGGTGGGGATGTCGTGGCGGTGAGGGCTTGAAAACGAAATGTCGGCCGACATTTCGAAAATGTCGGCCGACATTTAAAACACTGGATGAAGATCGAACTGCATCTTTCGGATTAAAGATCGAAAATCGAACTCGCCTCGATGGAGGGGAGAGAAGGATCGAAATCACCTGATGAACTCGCCTTGACTGAAGATCGAACTGCATCATTCAGATAGAAGAATGAGGGGAGAGAGATGACTCGCTTGGTGATCGAACTCACCCAGATGAACGAGGGAAGAGAGATCGAACTCGCCTGGTGATCGAGGTGAGAGAGATCCCTTGATGAACTAGCCCAGTGATCAAACTCACCTTGATGAACGAGGGGAGAGGGAGATCGAACTAACCTTGATGAACTCTCGTCTTAATCGAAGATTGTTCTTTCGGATCGAACGAGGGGGGGAGAGAGAATTGGGTGAGGGGGGAGAGAGATGATAACACAAAGAGCAACTGCCTTTTATGTCTTGACGTTTTCAATGCATATCGTCGTGAAATGTGTGTCATATATTATCAAAATTGTACTAGTGATCAGTTTTTACAGTGGTTCTTCAAAGAATCGCTGTAAAACTAATATATTACGGCAGTTATTTAATAACCGTCGTAAAAAAATCCAAAGGCTTCGATCAGCTTTTACAGCGGTTCTTCAAAGAACAGCCGTTAAAACTAATATATTACAACGGTTATTGAAATAACTGTCGTAAAAGATCCAAAGGCAAAATTATGTATTTTTCTTAAATTTTAAAATTACCACCGCCTTTTGATGCACGTCGGTTGCGATTCAAATCGAGTGAAATGGGCGTGTGGAAGCCCATTTCTGTTGTATTAAGTAGCAATGTACTAAAAACCCCGTTACAGAACATAACGACACTCAGTCGTTATATAACACTCGCAATAAATGCAGTCCCCAAAAACGAGCATTTTTTTGGAGCGTTACGAACGTTACGTTACAAAAATAATGTAACATTTGTAACTCAAATTATTTACACGGTTGTATAAAACACTGAAGCGATTCTCTGTCCAGACAAAATCGACAAGAAACCCTAAATTGGTGATGGCGAGTGAAGCAACGAAGCATCAAAGTACCCCAGTTCCTCCTCTCTCTGCAGTCGACGGCGACGGGACTCTCTCTCGTGTGGTTCCTCCTCTCTCCGCAATTCCTCTTCAATTGCATCTCTCTCATCGGTGAGCATCGATCACCCCAGTTTTTCTCTCTTTGATTCCTCTTCAATTGACAAGAAACTCTTCGTCATAATGCTCTAAAAAATCAAAGAGTCGCACAACTCTTTAATTGACGAGGAACTCGTCGTCAATTTCTCTTCAGTTGACGAAGAACCACACGACATCGAAGCACCTCAGTTCCTAGATGCTCGCTAACAATTGTTGTGAGACTTGCTAAATGTGTTATATTGTTTTGATATTTTTTAGATTTTTATAAAATTATTTTCTTATTTATAAAAATCGTAAATATAGTATATATATTTGTTTTATTAAATAAATATTAAATCGCGTAACCTACGTTATGCGTTACGTTATAACCTATGTTAACATAACAAAGAAAAAACATTAATGTTACGTTATCGTTATTTTAAACATTAGTGAGTAGAGCTTGGTTGATTTCTTGAATTATTGTTGGCAACTTGTTTTCCATATTAGCCACAATACATTGGCTGCTCGTTGAAAGAAATTGGTATTGTCAGAATTGCCACATATGAAATTGGGCAAATTTTTTGCAAAGAAATAACACCCCACTTGTTTCTTAAGCAAAGATGTAAAACATGCTAGAAAAGGAACTCCACTTGTTGGACACAGTCAACGATAAAGGCTTACATAGATTTTATGGGTCTAATTTCTTTTCCTTGAGAATTCATGATCTTCCATAATGAGAAAAGATTCTTTCACATTGGACTCTAACAAGTAGGATGTTGACCAAGTTTTCAAATCTTCTTTTATCTAAAACTGCAACCTGCTCTAAATAATTTAACTAAAATAGAGGGTCCTTTTAGACCTAATCCCCAAGTCGAGGCCAATCCACACCACTATAGAGAATTCGCATTTGAAAGAGCACCAATAGATTATTCATGTTTTTCAAAAAAAAAAGAACTTAGATAAGACCATTGCTTGACATTTCTTTGCTAGGGGGAAAAAAAATCAAAGCATACCTCCGACAAGAACTGAAGTATGTGGTGGCCAAGATCTTTCCTTAAGTAGACCCGAGAACAAAACTAAGTAGATATTGACAAACCTAACAACATAAAATCTAGTTGGGAGGAGAAAAAACCAGTCTGTCATGACATCAAAGAAGGTAATGTTCATTTCAAGGGCTCTTGTGTTATATATAGTATAATATGTGTAATAATACAAAAATAAAAACTTGATGTTATGACATGTCTGCATCAGTGAGACTCTCACAGAGATTGTTAGGAGCCTTACTACTACGTTTGTTCAGTACATGTGGTTAATTAGAACCGATCAAAAATCAAATATGTCGATTACTTCTCCATTGACTGTAAGCCAGTTGCTATTTTGCAACAAAATTTCCTTTAGTCGGATTGATTGTCTATAATATGAACTTAAAGAACATAATCAATAAGGTAGGCCTCCCACTTGCCGTTGTGCTGCAGGTCCTTTAGGAAGCTCCTCCATTGTCCATAGCTTCCTCGAATAGGAACTTGATTGGAAGAAACTCGAAAGGTTTTTATCAGATAGGTAAAGAGGCTATTACTTCCAAGGTACTTCTAATTATATTGAATTTCCAGTGACATGTCATAACATCAAGTTGATAGTAGGCACCGTAGCGGCTGAAAACATGCGCGCGCGCGCACACAATCATTGAGATATTTATCATAAATGTAGTACTCTAAATATCAGTTTTATGAAGAAATTTAAGAAAACATATTCTTTGTACCTTCTAAGATAAAAGGAAACATTGTCATGCAAAACGAATAATGCAACATGAATTCGCTCATAATGGATAGGCAATAAACATAGAGAATAAATAAATAAATAAATGAACAATAACAAAGCGATTATTATAATTTGCGTGCAAAAATCTAGGTGGGATTATACGTTAGAAATATATTGGGTTAAACCTGATATGTTGCAAACAATGGTCGAAAATAATATATACCTTCATATCGTATGTCGTCGTGTTTAATGTTCAGAAATTACACATTGGCCAACATGCTAGACATGGCGGGCAAGATTTAAAAAATGAATTTTTTTTCTTTAAAATATGCCCCCAACTTGGTTTTGGATGGCGGCGGTGGTGGTGGTGGTGGTGTGCACGCGTCTACGGGTTGTGTGTGTGTGTGTTGGTGGTTTTTTTTTTTTTTTGGGTTGGGTGGGGGGGGGGGGGGGGGGGGGGGGGGTGGCGCGGTGTTGCCGCATCTCCATCTTTCAAAAAAAGTAGTCTAGTAATTCTAGTAATTTCAAGGTGAAGATGACCATTAAGACATGCGCCAGCCAAAAAGAATTTAATACTATAAAAACTGAATGCAACCACACACATAGTTAGCCCACAAATAGTTTAATGTAATGTATGAGAAAATTGTATTTATATAAAAAATTTAATTATAGTTAATAAATAAATATAGAGAAATATGGTCTTAACCTTTAGCAGATTGAGAGATGCTAATATATAGTTAATAAATCAATATAGAGAAATATGATCCTAACCTTTAACAGATTGAGATATGCTAGTATAATTGTAAATTCTACCAAAACATGCTTCTATTGATGCTCCAGCTATTAGGCAAGGCACCAATGTCAAAAATATGTTGACATTGATAACAATAGTGATTGATATGGGATTTTTCTTCAAGATTTTTCTATATAATAATTCTCAGTTCTAAAATAAGATGTCAAAAAAATCTAGCACCCAATTGAATATTTTACCTATAAGTCATGTATAGTGTTCAAATTTCCAATAAGCTTCACCAATTCCAACATTAGGGGAGTTTTGTTGACTTTACCCGAAAAGTTGTAATACAAAAATAGGGTTAATTTTTTTGGGCAATCATGCAGTGAGCTTATATGTAAAAAAAACAAGCATCACTAACTTGAAGGTTCTTACTGTCCTATAATCTATTTTTTTTTTAAAATCAAAATCCACTCATCATTCATGTTGTTCCACATGCAATAACCATTCATGATAAGTTTAAGAAATGAAGAGTTATTGAAGAAAAGAGTCAATTTGTATAATCAAAAGGGAAAGTCTCCACCCTCATACAGGGCTGTAAGAGATGATTTTCTCTAGAGTCAAAACTAGGTTTGCAGTCAATGCCTAGCTCTTGCCTCTTTCACTAACTCAAATTATTATTTTATTAGTAAGTACACATAAATAGAGCATACAGGGCATTATAGAATGTTAAGAGAAACTCAAGAATTCATTATCATTGACAAGGATCATAAATATTGGACCAATGTAGAAGACCTAAAAGAATAAGTCCAGAGATGTAAATGTAGCATAAATGTACTATAAGCAGGCGCACACACACAACCCCCTTCCCCACCCAAACAAAAAAGCAAACTCATGATCTACCAAACATCATAGGGTTTAGAGACTGATCTAAAGAGGAAGATATGAACGGATCATTTATTGGAGTAAATAAGATCCATGACAAAGACACTGGCAACAGAACATCATCTATGATGGAGGCTAGTCAGGAACGGAGCATCTACTAGACGAGATACATCCAATATTAAGGATGGAGTACCAGATATGAGATCTGTGGTGGAGGTAGAGATTGTTGTATCCACGATTGAGGCAGAGCAAGAGTAGGAATGTCTTAGAAGATGAGATCCATAAGCATAGTAGGGTCTCCGAGTATAGTTCAAATTCTATCTAGAGAGGAGGAGATTATGACATCCACATTAGAGGAAGGCAGTGAAGAAGCATCAAATAAAGGATATTAAATGTGTGACCATGGTACAATTGGCAATGGACAATGACAACAAGAAGCTAGGGAGTCATGCCTTGGAAATGAAGGCGGCCTTGCATAGGCAGCGAAGGCAGCACTAAGGAGATAAAAAGCATGTTGTACAAAGAAATGAGGGTCACAGGTAGTCCCAGATGTCATGAATAGAGAATTAACAATGAATGTGGAGCGGCAACCTTGAGGAGAAGTGCATGTGTATCTCATTGAGATGGGCCTACAGGCTACAGAGGGATGACAAGAGAGCATGGCTCCCAAAGGCAGCAATAGAGAACAACTAGAGCACGCAGCAATGGAGGACAAATGCAAACTGGAAGTGGCAACAAATATGAAGAACATAATCCTGTAGTCAAGTGTCTAGTGTCTGATCAAGGCATTAGACGTTGTGGAGGATGCATGGAACATTGCAGAAGTGATGTTATACAGAATGAACTGGGCAGAAACACACATTATCAGGAAGGCAAGGATGTTGCCCAATGCTGGTCGTGTGACCCAACACAGATGCAAGCTCTACTCCAAAGTGGGAGAGACCTCTGCCCAGTGCCCAGCGCAAAAATAAGCTCTAGACGTGGAAGGTGATAAAGGGCAGAGCTTGGAGAGTAGCACCTAGGATTTGGGTGAGGATAGAGAGAGCTTACTACTGCTCAGATGACACATTAGGAAAAACCATAGACTTGGTTATAACTGATGAGGGCAATGCCCATATTATACTTAATATGGTAAGTTCTAAATAAGTTCAAGTATATAAAGGTATTTTAACAACAATATGAATAGAAATACCCCAAATGATTGATATCAATCACAAAATGAAGATAGAATAAGAAAGATTAGTGAGAAGAAAGATGAAAGGTTATCTAAAGTACACAGATAAGCTTTACTCCTTAACAACATAAACATATTCTTAGTCCAATACTTAATTAGAGTTGTTATGAGCTATGTGACATGACGAAGCAGCTAAAATAATTGAGTTTCTCAGTTCAGCACATCTCACTTGTAACCTCATCAACATGTGATTCCACAGAATATGAATATCATTAATTCTGTGTTTCCTAAGTATTGACATTGGCACAGAACAATACAATTTCGATTAGTTTCAGATCCTACTTGAGTAAAATCCATTCAAATCTATTTTCTTAAAATATTAAAAGTCAAGGAAATTTCCTAAGCATTGAAATTACAGATCCTTTTACTTTACAAAAATACAATGGAATTGAAATACACATGTTTACTACACAAAAGCAAAAAGGATAGCTGTGGATCCTACAACTAAATCAATGAAATCCTCTCCTTCTGAAACCTAAGGATTCTTGCATTCAGCTTATTAGAGTAGAAATAGGAAAAGAAAATTTCTATTCCTTTCTACTCTAATAGCTTAATCTTTCTCTGGTTTAATAGCATAATGACCCACTCTTACACTTACTATGCCTTTCCTAACCACTTTTTCCCTCCAGTGAAGGTTCACTTCCCACGTCCTGTAGATTTTAAGGTAATAAAACGCTCTTAGGACAGGCTGCATCATGTACAGGTGCTTGCTTTTTTGCAGATCTAGCTAAAACATTTAATTGAAAAGGCAGATGACATGTTTAGGGACTATTCAGAGGTAGCCAAAGTGAAAAAATAAATTAGTGTCAACAAAACGGTGATATGACCTGAAGTCGTGAAGTTAGTAGGCAATTTGAAACAGCATGAAAAGAATAACAATGTTGTGCTTTCAATTTAAGGGCTGGAAAGGCATGAGCATAATGCATTACCTAGAAAAGTTACACAATTCACAGTTAGCAAAGCACTTGGTCTATGAAAGTATTTTCAAGTGATTAGATGAATCTGAATTGATGAAATTAAGAAAAAAGGAAGGAAAAGGAAAAAAAAAAAAAAAAAAAGCCAAGAAATACCTGTTAGTACAAAAAGTTGTAACAATACTGCGTGAGAAAATCATGCTGCATGCAAAATGTATTCAATGCTTATTCCTTGAGTACCTTTTCAGTAACCAAACAATAGATATTAATATCTTAACCTCATTCAACTTTCACTAACTTCCTCCAAACTTTCCTGATTTAGAGAAATATTGCTACCATACCATATATTGTTTAAGAAAATCATGCTGCAAAATGCATTTGAGGTTGAAGAAAAATGAAACCCTAGAAAGCATACTATATTAGAGAGATCATCTCAATATATATAGAGAATACAAACGGGTATTGAGTTATGGACAATGTAAACCCAATAACTCAATTAACTTATTATCTAAACTAACACTCCCCCTCAAACTGGAGCATAAATATCTAACATGCCCAGCTTGCTACATAAGTTAGAAAACACCTGGAGTGAGACAGTTTTGATAAGAAGATCTGCTAACTGCTTCGAAGAAGGGTGAACTGAAAAGTAAGCACCTTCTTGGTCCAAGCATCTCTGACGAAATGACAATCAACCTCAATGTGATTCTTTCATGGAATACAGGATTCTGAGAAATATAGATTATCACAATGCATAGGCAATGGTCCAAGCTGTCTAAAACCAAGCTCCATCAGTAAATTCTTTAACCAAACCATCTCACATGCAGTATGAGTCATGGCTCTATACTCTGCTTCTACACTTGAGTGAGATACAATATCTTATTTTTACTCCTCCAAGTCACAAGATTTCCTCCAACAAAGGTACAACATCAAGTAGTAGACTCTTGTTGCCATGGTCACCAGCATAATCTGAATCAGAGTATTCAGAAATGCGTACATGTCTATGTTTCCTCTACACCAAGCCTTTTCTTGAACAACCCTTAATATAAGCTAAAATTCTTAGCGCAAATGACCAATGAGCCTCTCTAAGCTAATGCATGAATTTACTCAGTACACCAATAGCAAAAGTTATATCTGGCCTAGCAATGATGAGATAGATCAACTTTTCAATCAATCTCGTACATCTTTTTGGATCATCAAGTGTATGATTGTCATCAAACCATAAGTCCACATTAGCTTCCATTGGAGTGCTAGCGGGCTTGTACCCTAAAAGTCACGTTTCCTCAAAAAAATCCAGAGTATACTTTCGTTGAGAAAGTACACTATGTTTTGATGCGTAACTTCAATTCTCAGAAAGTATTTAAGCGTCCCCATATCCTTGATTACAAAATGGCGCTTAAGATACTCCTTGGTCTCCAATAACCCAGCTGAATCACTGCCAATTAGCAAAATATCATCAACATATACTACCAGAATTACGATGCCAGACTTTCCGAACAAAAACAGAGTGATTTAAGTGATACTTGTGAAAACTAATACCAGATATGGTAATGCTGAACTCCCCAAACCACGCCCGTAGACTCTACTTGAGATCATAGATAGCCTTCTTGAGATGACAGACTTTATTTTCGCCCTGAGCAACATAACTTGGAGGTTGCTCCATATACACCTCGTCCCAAAGATCCCCATATAAGAATGCATTCTTTACATCTAGCTGGAGCAAAGGTCATGACAAGTTAATAACAATAGAGAATAGAGTCCTAATAGAATTCATCAATACATCTGGTGAGAATGTCTCAAAATAGTCGATGTCATAGGTCTGAGTGAACCTTTGGCCATGAGTCTGGCCTAATATCAATCCATCGATCCATCTGGGTGAAATTTTAAGGTATAGGCCTAGTGACATCCCACGACAACAGCATTTGTGGGTGCCGAAACTAACTCTAAAGTTTCTCAAGAAACAAGAGCATCTATCTCCTCATTCATGGCTTGCTTTCAGGCAGGTACCAATAAAACCTCTTCACAAGACTTGGGTATATACTCGAAGACACGGATAGAGCAACTGACGAAAAGTGAGAGTTAAAATGATCATAGAAAATGAACTTTGAAATAGGATGATTAGTGCAAGGCCGGTTACCTTTACGAAGGGCAATCGGGATATTAAGGTCAGAGGGAGGATGCTAATGGTTGAGGAGGACTATCTATAGGAGAGGGGTCAGTTGAAGCTGGTTCAGAGGCAGAAACCTTTTGGCAATGAGTGTAGACATATCTGAAATCATGAACTAGTTTTGAAGCAGGTGGCTCCGAAGTGTCTACCAGTGACAGGCGAAGAATCAGCAAAAAGCACATGCAGAAGATGACACAGACAATGAAAGAGAAATAGTTTCAGAGGCAGTAACATGATGTTGTGGGGAGAAATATAGAACAGACTTAAAGAATGTGACATCTGCAGACATAAAATATTTTCTGATGGAAATTATATAACATAAATATCCCTTTTGAGTTCTAAAATACCCAATAAAAGCACACTTGATAAATTGAGGAGAAAGTTTATCTAACCCATGAGATAAGTTCTGAACAAAAACAAGTACAGCTAAAAGCACGCAGAGTCATGAAGAAGACACTATTGTAAGGATAGAGGCAAGAAAAAGAAATTTTACCATCAAGGACATATGAGGGCATCATATTAATGTGATAACAGACACTTAAGACAGCATCATACCACAAATATTTGAGAACACTTATATGTATCATCATAGTTCTAACGACGTCCAGAATATGTATATGTTTGCGTTCAGCAACTCCAGTTTGATGTCTGATGAATAATTTTATTTTGGAATAAAAAGTAGACACATCATTTTTAACATATATGAGACAATGTTAGTACGAATGCGAATGAGAGTAGAAAATTTATTTTTTTATCTCATTAAAAAAATTCAATAACCTTGGATACTTCTGACCTCTCTTTTAGTAAGTATAGATAAGGCATGCGAGAGAAATCATCAACAAAAAGTAAAAAATATCTAAAACCTTTAATGAAAGTTACACGACTGGGATCCCAGATATCTGAGTAGACTAACTCAAATGCAGAACTACAGAGATTATTGACTCGACTCTGATAGGTAGTATGATGATGCTTACCTAACTAACAAGACTCACAACCTAAAGAAGAAACAGAAGACCTAATAGAAACTACAGACCAAAGCTTTTGTACCGACGGATGACCCAAGCTCCAGCGCCAAAGTAGAACTTGACCACGCTGGTCTGCAACCAAGCCAGTAGGGGTCACTCAGTCGTCCAAATAGCACATGCCTCCTCTCTCATGCCGCAAACCAATCCTCCTCCCAGTCGACAGGTCATGAAACACATAATGAGAGGGGAAAAGGCTATCTTGCAGTTATTATATTTGGTAAACTAACTAATGGATAATATGCTAACAGGAAATTTGAGAACATATAAGACATCAGTAAGAGTTAAGGCTGGAGTAGCTTGAACTGCCCCATTGCCTGATACAGGTGACTAGGTACCATCAGTAATATTAACCAAAGAAAATTTATTGAAAAGATTTAATGAAATAAATTCTATTTAATACATGTCATTTGAGAATAGGCTCCTGAATCTAATATTCAAGGCTTTTAAGGAGAGACAATATAGGCACTCATACCTGAAGATGACTAGATGAGTCGTTGACTGATTGTTCTGAGAGAACTCGAACTGACGTAGTTTAACATACTCCTCCTATGCTAGAAATACAGTAAGAGATCAAGAGGTACCAGAATGAGTCGCTGAGGGTGCATGAATATAAGTAATATCACCAAGGAAAGAGTATCAGTATCAACTAGTTGTGCCTATTCAGGGCGATCAAATTTCTCCCAACACTTCTCAGAGATGTGGTTATTCCTGACTGGGCTCCTTATTACCAACAGTCTATCTACCACTATACAAACCATGACCTCCTCCAAATAAGTCGCGTCTTCCTACAAAATCACGTCTGGGACCACGGCCACGACCTCTGCCACGTTCAGAGGTCGTGGCGGACAGCTCAGTAGATGGTGCAGTTATCACATCAGCTCCAATAGAAAAGCGCATAGCTCTGGAAAAAGTGACAGTCAAAATAGGAATATTATCTCTCAGTATCTAACCCCGTATCTGGGATCGAAGAGATAGACTCAAGCCAGACAAGAACTTTGACAATGCGATATCTCGACGATACCCCCTCAGTGTCGCTGCATCAGTGGCAGCAAATTAATGCATCTCTAACTCATCAATCAGACCCTTGAGTTCAAACAAATACCCATAGATCTCAAAAATCCTTGAAAGATTCTTCTCATTCACATATATTATCTTCAGTGTATCTCACATCTCCTTAGCAGTGGTCAAGAATGTGACACTGTCACTGATCTTCTCTCCTAGATTGTTTAGAAGCTATGTCATCATCCAATAGTCACCAAAAATCCATGTTGCATAAGTACGATCAGTAGCAGCCAGCGGTGACTAAAAGAGGTGGGCCAATTTGTTCTGAGCACCAATAAATATGTAAAAAGTTTGTGCCCATAACAAGTAGTTAGAGTCATTCAACTTTACCGTAGTCCTCAAAATCATCTTAGGTACAGAACTCTCGACTATCAGTGAGGAGATCAGAGTGGAGAAAGAACTTATATCATCCGACATCGCATCCATTCAAAGAGAAATAGCAAAACTACCCGTAGAAGTCAGAAAACAATCAATAAATCAGATCATACATGATTTAGTTACTAGAAAGATGCAAAGACAGTCAGATCAGAATCACAAGAGCAGCTAAAAGCCAGATAAATCACATTCAGCATAAAAAAGCCAAATCAGATGAAAAACATGAAGCAGCAGGGCTCAGAAACAACCTGAGAAAGATCGGCAGAGCCTGAGATAGTCTGGAAAGGCTTGGCAACACCTAGGAAGGCCCGGCAGGGGCCTGGGAAGGCTCGGCTCGGTAAAGCCTTGGGAAGGCTCGGCTCGGTAAAGCCTTGGAAGGTCTGACAGGGGCCTGGGAAGGTCCAGTTGAGGGTCCAGAGGCGGCGGCGCGCAAATCTAGAGAGAGGGAAAAGGAAAGAGGAAGAGGAGGCGACGGCTAAAGTTTTGGATGCTTTGATATCATGTAGAGAAACAAAACCCTAAAAAGCATGTTTTATTAGAGATATCAGCTCAATATGTGGAGGATACAAACGGGTATTGGGTTATGGGCAATGTAAACTCAATAACCCAATTAACTTATTATCTAAAATAATAGAGGTCTATTCCTTTCAGTATGTTTGTGCAACCAACCAACCGATGCTAATCTCTCAATTCAACTTTCTCTAACTTGAATCCTTTACAACTTAAAACATCTATGCTGACATAAAATATTGGTTTCTAAATGAATCCTTCATGATGCCAGACACATGCAAGTTAAAGAAGGTGACAGTAGCTACTAAGCCTGCTATAAAATGCCAGCTCCATGAAAAGCGTACCTTAAAATCTACATAAGAGAAGTGTAACTGGGCTGCATGATTAACACTTTTGAGGATTTGGCGCCAGAACAAATTACTCTCGTAGTTGATAGGAGGCATTTCGATGTCAACCCTATGCAAAGAAGGCATCTCACTGTGAAAACTCTCTAGTTCCTCGTGAAGCCCGAGCACCAAGTGTTCAAGCCTAGGACAAGAAACCTGTATTTCAAAACAATGGAGAAGAGCAAGTTCCAATATCCTCAGATTGGGGGCAGAAATGTTGACTGCCTCAAAACAGACACCCCCCAGACGCAATTCTTCAAGTTTTACAACACTTAGAGACAAGATCCCCTATTGAATCCCCGGGATACAGATTGGAAAGCAAGAGAGTGAGAATTTCAGATTGGTGAAACATGGAGTTTGAGGTTCTGGCAGCCGAAGAGGCTGTTCATGAACTGCCCACAAAGACAAGTACTCCAGAACTAAAAGGGACAAGGCAGAGGTTGAGGGTTATTAGGTTGGCAAAGAAAGGAGTCAGCTTCGAATCAAAAGTAGATCCCTACGCAATAATCCTATGAGAGAATACTTCTCATCTCAATGATCACCATTATTTACCTTAACAACTAGACATGAAATCAAAAGTAGATCCCTACGGATAGAAAAGTTTATCCTCATTGCATATTCACTTTGTACATAAGAAGAAACACTCTAATTTGTGAGCTTTACTCTGAGCTTGGGAGAAGAAATGACAAGGGGCTCATAAACTCCCCCCTTCGTGTGTATCTCCTCAAGCCGAGGACAGTCGGAAATGAGTCTCTCTATCAAGCCCCAGAGCTTTCAACGATACAGGCGTTGGATATCTCATGCAGTTTGTAATTATCAACCTCATCGCCGCCTCCATAATTTGGAGAAATTGCTTTCTTGGTCTTTGGATACGGGAAGGGCCTGCTGAGTTTCTCAAAAGTGAGATGGAAACATTAACTTTAATATCGTCAAATATATGGGAAAATATACTCTACAATCATATCCACCATACTCATTAACATGGTAAAAATAATTTGACAATAAGAGAAGGAAACCTCGTGCAAGAAAATACTTGAACGGAAACAAAGTTTGCAGGATATGTCTCAGCAGCATACTGTAAAAGCAAACAATAATGTTCTTCTAAATCCTCTCTCATTTCCTCCCACACACTAAAATTGACAGATAAATAGGTGACAAAATAACTTTAATGTTGCCAATTTATGGGAAAATATCCTGAGTTACCATCCACCATTACTAACATGGTATTTGTTGGTTACATTAATATTAAAAGAAAAAGTTCTTCTAAATAACCACTACCACTTCCTCCCACAGATTAACATTAATAGACAGAAAGTTCATAAATTCTGTCATGTTGTGGACAAAAACTTGATCATCATTGAAGACCTTCATAGCCTTCAGGTTGGGTAAAATTTTTAAAGGCAGTTGTCTCGACAACCACCTTTCATTCTTGTCATTGCAGAAACATACAGCCTACAGAAAAAAATCGGACGAAATTGAGTTCGTTAGGTTGTTGTCAAGAAGACAATTTAAAAGAACAAACACCAGGATTTTCTCAAATATTTGCAGGATACCTCGATATTGATCATGAGATATTCAACATTCGGTGTGCTCTCAAGTAAGTTGACAATAAATTCGATATTGCCGTTATGTAAACATACACCAAACTGCAAAACCTTCAGATGACAGAATGTAGTTGGGTGCTTGTCCAACTCATCCAATAGACGCCCTGGGCAAAACTGGAAATATAACTGCTGTCAGATACAGTAATGACAACAAAATTCAACAACAGTGAGGTTGGGGAAACAGACACCTTGGGCAAATTCAGTAACTACAGAAATAAAAAAGGAACAATAAAGAGGAAAGAAGAAATTATAACAAGATGAGATAAAAGTATAAAGTATGTCCTAAACATAGCATTTAAGTGTTTGATGAGGAGCTTTATTAGTAGAGCTTCAGTAGAGGCTGAAGCCACTAGCATGAGTCACATCTACATTGCAACTTAAGCTATATAGAAAAGACTCCTCAAGAGAGAACTTTATTGCAAACGTGAACCATATGGAGAAAAAACTATATATGTTTCTCGGCCTCTCTTTTTGAGTGTCATAGCGAGAAGTTTATTGCAAACAATGTCCAAAATAATAAATACAAAGAATCCAACTGAGAATGGAAAAGAGAAGTCCCACTTTCAATTAAATAGGTCTGATGGGCTGATACACAATAGGATGAGCAAATACGTTCCAATGCCGTGTTGCTCCAATCACTAAGAGACTTGGAAACCTCTATCACAGAGCCTAGATAACATTCATGATAACACAAAAAATTCTAGGAATGCATAGAGTGTCAAAATTTGCTCAGTTCCACAATATCTGCAATAGTGTGTTAAGTTGGAAACGAAAATTGAGTTTGTCTTTCATGTTGTAAGGGCTAGTTGGTAAAAGGAAGTAAATGACTCGAGTGATGCATTTAATTTTTCATTTTGAAAGTTAACAAGGATACAAGAGCTCCCTCCAAAATATCAAGGGTACAAGAGTTGTATTGAAGCAGTTTCTCCAAGGTTGCAAAGAGATAATAGCTGTCCGAGAGAACCAGCTCACCAAAATATAAAGAAGTTATCTTAGAGAATTATTGAGAAAATTTCACCATTTACTTGAGGAGTCCTTAGGTCCTATTTATGTATCTCATATCTCTAGTTTGCTTATTAGGAAATTTCTAAATACACTCTTACTTTAAACATATGTAGCACAAACACTTCTATCATCGAGCCGTACGAGCGTCCAACACTCTGACAAAGGTGTTGGACACTTACACTTCTTTAGACATTTCTTGTTGGACACTTCTAAAATGTTGTTAATTAGATACTATATTTTCTAGTTTAGGCTACTTGCATGAAACTATAATAAATTTAGATATCTTTTGATAATACAAGGATTGTAATACCTTAAGCTACTCTATACAAAACTGAAGAGCATATTTTGTATGTATGTATTTATGCATGTATGTATGTGCTTATACAAATGTTCCATATATTCTAGTGTGACATTGTCGCGTTCCCATATCCTACATTTAAATTGTCATATCACGTGTCTGTATCGCAACCGTGTCCTGCGTTTGTGTCCATGCTTCTTAGCATTAAGGAACTTCCAAAAAAAAAACCCTACATATCAAGATATTTTGACCTATAACTTTAGAGAGATGTGCATTACTTTCTATATAGAGATTTTTTTTATCTGAGACACTATCCACCGCATCCCCTTTGATCACGACTTTGGGGCTGTTTGGTTGCAAGAAAGTGGGCAGAAGTAAGGAAAGAGGGAAGTATAATTGCTCACTTCCCTATTTATCCAAACACCGGAAAAAGAAAATAAGAAAACCTTTTTTCCTTTTCTCTTACCTCTTTTACACAATCATTTCCTCACTTCCAGAGTGCTACAGTTAATTTTGTGGTCATGTAAATCTCATTTGTAATAAGTTGCAGCACAAGACAGTTAATTTTTTCATCATGTAAATCTCACTTACATTATAATTACAATCCATTTTTTATTTATTTAATTAATTTTTATTTTTATATTATTTTACGGTCAACTTTGTGGTCAACTTTTCCACTTTCACTTTTACATTACCATCCAAACACCAGAAAAGACAACATTTTTCAAATCACACTTCCCAACAACATCCAAACACTAAAAAACTTACTAACTAATTCTCAAGTTCCAAAGGAAATTATTACTACTTCCTCAATTCTTCACTTCCTCACTTCAACCTTTAACCAAACAGGCCCTTTGTGAAGTTTCAATGGATAAACTAAATTCCAACCTTGCAGCTCTTGGTTTCAGCCTCCTAATGAGAAATGGAGTAAATATCTAAAATGGTAATCATGCTTCCTTACCATTAGTCATTCTGGCCTGGCGTAACGGTAAAGGAATGTGATGGGTTGTCGAGGCAATCAAAACAAACAAGGAAAAAGTAACAGGAATGAATGTGGCATCACACTACAAGCGCCTTCACACCACACTCAGGATGGCTTCACATTAGCTTCACATAACCACAAAGATATCACAATCTCCATAATTTCAGAAAATTCTAATTCATTTTCATTCATCAAAATCACCACCCAATAATTAAAGACTTTAAAATAGTAGAGATTTGGAAGAGAATTAGTTCCTAAAGTTAGATACTAATCCTAATCTAAAATTATGTTTCCTTTATAGTTAAGGCTACAAAATATCAGACAATAACTAATTAAAACAAGCATCTAGATCTAGAAAAAAAAACTCCTAAATAAATAATTTAAATTATTGACCAAATCTTAATTATTATTTTTTAAATAACAAAAATATAAATCCGTTCTGCATTACATAGTAACTTTTACCATTATGAAATCTGGGTTGGTGGGCGAACAAGGGAAACAAATATAGAAAAGAAAACAATAAATATGGCATCAAACAATAGAAGGCCTACACCATGATCAGAACGACCTCACACCACCATAAAAGAATCACAATCTCCATTGTAGAAAATAGTTTTAGAAATTCTAATTCTTTTTTATTCATAAAAATCATCACCCAAATAAGGGATTGTTTGTGTGCTTGGGAGAGGCTGAAGTCTCCGAAATCTTTTCCACAAAAATTTAAAGTACTTCAAGGGTCTTTAGGTACTTCGATGAACATTGCGAGTGTTTGTTTATTAAGCAGAAAAAGTGTCTAAATATAAAAATAACCAAATAGTAGTTATTAGGTTTTCACCAAACACTTAGTTTTAACTAAAAAAATTTAAAAACATGCTCTTCTACATTTTTTTATGTTTCTTTGAGCTTTTTATCCCCAAATACGTATGCCAAAATAGTCTTATGTGACACATGCTGCCACGTAGGATCCATATAGGTATCGGCAAAGTCCATTCAACCTCTTTCAATATTCTTTTTCAAGGTAAACAAACATCTTAAGAGCTCGAAGAGAGACACTTCTGGGACTTCGAGATTTCTTCTAGGCAAACAAATGACTCCTAAGCCTTCTATAATAGTAAATACTCGTTGAAGAAGAAAACTAAGTTCTAAATTCAAATACTAGTCCTAATATAAATTAATTTTTCCTTTTTATAATAAGGCTACAAAATATATGAAAGATAACTTAACCAAACAAGAATCTAAATTAAGAAAAGAATTCTAGGTAAATAAAATTTAAATCATTGACCAAATCCTAAAAGATATTTCCAAAAGAACAAAAATAAAATTTGTAATGCATCCATATAAAGTTTTTGGAGATTTCAGCCCTCTAGATGGCAGAATTTGGGAAAGTGATAAATACATAGTTGTACCTCTCAGTTATTCACTTTGAAATGGTGGGTTTTTGCCTCTAAACCAACCTCCACACCCCCCCAATTAAAATTATTTATCTAGAGTTGCACTCATGATCCTTTTGTTCCACCATGATGTTTCTTTCACTAAAACTTTCCACTCTCACACGTCATTCTACATCAAAGCATGGTTGGGTTATGAGAGGTCCCGTGTTCACACCTAGCTACAACCTTTGATCAGATATAAAAATAATTATACAATTACCACTGTTATTTTGAACAAGGAAAGTGAACAAGGGATGGGATAATAAATTGAGTTTCCCACCCAAGGATCAACATTCACTTTATCAAGTAATGAAGGCAATATTCGCCATGCATCAATTATCTTCTATCCATTAAGATGAGAGTCTTAATAAACTTGAGCTGAAGTTGGTAGAATAGACTAGGGGAGGATATCAACGTGAATTGTAATGGTAGTCAGTACAACAGAAATGGGCTTCAACAGTGGTTTAAAATCACCGTTAAACAGCAACGATGGCGAGTCAAAAACTGTCTATCTGGCAACGTAAGCTAACGGCGGTTTAAAACCGCCGTGAAAACACCTTAATTTTAAAAAGAATAATTTTAATGTGATCCCCTCTTCGGCCTCGTACATTCCCGCCAGCGATCCCCTCGTCCTCCTCGTGATCCCCTCGTCCTCCTCTTCCATCCCGCCTGGCGTTCCCCTCGTCCTCCTCAATCAAAAATTAGAAGAATATCAAAAAAAAAAAAAAGAAGACTAAGAAAAAAAGTAGAAGACTAAAAAATTACTCTAACACAATCAACGAATTAATTTCATTGTATAAATTTTTAACTTTTAAAATCATAATAGACCACCTTCAGTGGTTCTCCTAGTTCCAGATAAATCAAAATCAGATCAAACAGATATCATAATCAACCCAAAATTTGAAATCACACCCTTCTTCCAACAAAATATCATAGCCAACCCCAAAATTCAAATTCATCAAATACTTTATGAACTTGCCTTGATGAACGAGAAGAGAGAGATGAACTCGTCTTGATCGAAGATCGAACTGCATCTTTCGGATTGAAGATCAAAAATCTAACTCGCCTCGATGGAGGGGAGAGGACCGAAATCACCTTGATGAACTCGCCTTGACTGAAGATCGAACTGCATCATTCGGATAAAAGAATGAGGGGAGAGAAATGAACTCGCTTGGTGATCGAACTCACCCAGATGAACGAGGGAAGAGAGATCGAATTCGCCTGCTGATCGAGGTGAGAGAGATCCCTTGATAAACTCGCCCAGTGATCGAACTCACCTTGATGAACGAGGGAAGAGAGAGATCGAACTTACCTTGATGAACTCGTCTTAATCAAAGATTGTTCTTTCGGATCGAATGATGGGGAGAGAGAGAGAATTGAGTGACGGGAGAGAGATGATCTTAAAGCATAACACAAAGAGCAACCGCCTTTTATGTCTTGGCGTTTTCAATGCAAATCGTCATGAAATGTGTCATCTATTCCCAAAATTGTAATAGTGATCAGCTTTTACAGTGGTTCTTCAAAGAATCATCGTAAAACTAATATATTACGACAATTATTTTAATAACCATCGTAAAAAAAATCCAAAGGCTTCGATCAGCTTTTACGGCGGTTCTTCAAAGAACCGCTGTAAAAATAATATATTACGACGGTTATTAAAATAACCGTCGTAAAAGCAAAGGCAAAATTATGTATCTTTCTTAAAAATTTAAAATTTAAAATTGTTACCGCCTTTTGATGCACGTCGGTTGCATTCAAATTGAGTGAATGGGCGTGTGGAAGCCCATTTCTGTTGTATTGAGTAGCAATGTATTAAAAACCCCGTTACAAAAAATAACGACACTCAGTCGTTATATAACACTCGCAATAAATGCAGTTCCTAATAACGAGCATTTTAGAGCGTTACTAACGTTACGTTACAAAAATAATGTAACGTTTGTTGTATAAAATAGTGAAGCGATTCTCTGTCTAGACAAAATCGACAAGAAACCCTAAATTGACTATGACAAGTGAAGCAACGAAGCATCGAAGTACCCCAGTTTAACCTCTCTGCAATCGACGGCGACGGTGACTCTCGTGTGGTTCCTCCTCTCTCCGCAATTTCTCTTCAATTGCATCTCTCTCATCAGCGAGCATCGACCACCCCAGTTTTTCTCTTTTTGATCCCTCTTCAATTGACGAGGAGCTTATCGTCATAATGCTCCAAAAAAATCAAAGAGCCGCACGACTCTTCAATTGACGAGAAACTTGCCGTCGATTTCTCTTTAGTTGACGAGGAATCACACGACATCGAAGCACCTCAGTTCCTAGATGCTCGCTAACAATTGTTGTGAGACTTACTAAATGTGTTATATTGTTTTAATATTTTTGTTAGATTTTTATAAAATTATTTTCTTATTTATAAAAAATCGTAAATATAGTATATATATTTATTTTTATTAAATAAATATTAAATCATGTAATCTATGTTATGTGTTGTTACATTATAACCTATGTTAACATAACAAAGAAAAAACATTAATGTTACGTTATTGTTATTTTAAATATTAGTGAGTAGAGCTTGGTTGATTTCTTGAATTATTGTTGGCAACTTGTTTTCCATATTAGCCACAATACATTGGCTGCTCGTTGAAAGAAATTGGTATTGTCAGAATTGCCACATATGAAATTGGGCAAATTTTTTGCAAACAAATAACACCCCACTTGTTTCTTAAGCAAACATGTAAAACATGCTAGAAAAGGAACTCCACTTGTTGGACACAGTAAACAATAAAGGCTTACATAGATGTTATGGATCTAATTTCTTTCCCTTGAGAATTCATGATCTTCCATAATGAGAAAAGATTCTTTCACATTGGACTCTAAAGTAGGATGTTGACCAAGTTTTCAAATCTTCTTTTATCTAAAACTGCAACCTGCTCTAAATAATTTAACTAAAATAAAGGGTCCTTTTAGACCTAATCCCAAGTTGAGGCCAATCACACCACTATAGAGATTTCGCATTTGAAAGAGCACCAATGGATTATTCATGTTTTTCAAAAAAAAAAAAAAGGAGAACTTAGATAAGACCATTGCTTCACATTTCTTTGCTAGGGAAAAAATTCAAAGCATACCTCCGACAAGAACTGATGTGGTGGCCAAGATCTTTCCTTAAGTAGACCCAAGAACAAAACTAAGTAGATATTGACAAACCTAACTACATAAAATCTAGTTGGGAGGAGAAAAAACTAGTCTATCATGACATCAAAGAAGGTATCTTTCATTTCAAGGGCTCTTGTGCTATATATAGTATAATATTTGCAATAATACAAGGATAAAAAACTTGATGTTATGACATGTCTGCATCAGTGAGACTCTCACAGAGATTGTTAGGAGCCTCACTACTACGTTTGTTCAGTACATGTGGTTGGTTAGAACCGATCAAAAATCAAATATGTCGATTACTTCTCCATTGACTGTAAGCCAGATGCTATTTTGCAGCAAAATTTCCTTTAGTCTGATTGATTGTCTATAATATGAACTTAAAGAACATAATCAATAAGGTAGGCCTCCCACTTGTCACTGTGCTGCAGGTCCTTTAGGAAGCTCCTCCATTGTCCATAGCTTCCTCGAATAGGAACTTGATTGGAAGTAACTCGAAAGGTTTTTATCAGATAGGAAAAGAGGCCATTACTTCCAAGGTACTTCTAATTATATTGAATTTCCAGTGACATGTCATAACATCAAATTGATAGTAGGCACCGTAGCGGCTGAACACATGCGCGCGCGTGCACACGATCATTGATATATTTATCATAAATGTAGTACTCTAAATATCAGTTTTATGAAGAAATTTAAGGAAACATATTCTTTGTACCTTCTAAGATAAAAGGAAACATTGTCATGCAAAACGAATAATGCAACATGAATTCGCTCATATTGTATAGACAATAAACATAGAGAATAAATAAATGAACAATAACAAAGCGATTATTATAATTTGCGTGCAAATATCTAGGTGGGATTATACGTTAGAAATATATTGGGTAAACCTGATATGTTCCAAACAATGGTTGAAAATAATATATACCTTCTTATCATATTTCGTGATGTTTAATGTTCATAAATTACACATTGGCCAACATGCTAGACATGGCGGGCAACATTTAAAAAATTGACTTTTTTCCTTTAAAATATGCCCCAACTTGGTTTTTGGATGGCGACGGCGGTGGTGGTGGTGTGCACGCATCTATGGGCTGTGTGTGTGTGTGTGTGTGTGTGTGTGTGTGTGTGTGTTGGTGGGTTTTTTTTTGTTTTTTTTTTTTTTTTGGTGGGGGGGTGGGGTTGGGGGGGGGGGGGGGGGGGGGGGTTGCGGGGGGTGTTGCCGCATCTCCATCTTTCAAAAAAAGTAGTCTAGTAATTCTAGTAATTTCAAGGTTACGATGACCATTTAAACATGCGCCAACCAAAAAGAATTTAATACTATAAAAACTGAATGCACCACACACATAGTTAGTCCACAAATAGTTGAATGTAATGTATGAGAAAATTGTATTTATATAAAAAATTTAATATAGTTAATAAATCAATATAGAGAAATATGGTCTTAACCTTTACCAGATTGAAAGATGCTAGTATATAGTTAATAAATCAATATAGAGAAATATGGTCCTAACCTTTAACAGATTGAGAGATGCCAGTATAATTGTAAATTCTACCAAAACATGCTTCTATTGATGCTCAAGCTATTAGGTAATGAACAATGTCAAAAATATGTTGACGTTGATAACAATAGTGATTGATATGGGATTTTTCTTCAAGATTTTTCTATATAATAATTCTCAGTTCTAAATAAGATGTCAAAAAAATCTAGCACCCGATTGAATATTTTACCTAAAGTCATGTATAGTGTTCAAATTTCCAATAAGCTTCACCAATTCCAACATTAGGGGAGTTTCGTTGACTTTACCCGAAAAGTTGTAATACAAAAATAGGGTTAATTTTTTTGGGCAATCATGCAGTGAGCTTATATGTAAAAAAACAAGCATCACTAACTTGAAGGATCTTACTGTCCTATAATCTATTTTTTTAAAATCAAAATCCACTCATCATTCATGTTGCTCCACATGCAATAACCATTCATGATAAGTTTAAGAAATGAAGAGTTATTGAAGAAAAGAGTCAATTTGTATAATCAAAAGGGAAAGTATCCACCCTCATACAAGGCTGTAAGAGATGATTTTCTCTAGAGTCAAAACTAGGTTTGCAGTCAATGCCTAGCTCTTGCCTCTTTCACTAACTCAAATTATTATTTTATTAGCAAGTACACATAAATAGAGCATACAGGGCATTATAGAATGTTAAGAGAAACTCAAGAATTCATTATCATTGACAAGGATAATAAATATTGGATCAATGTAGAAGACCTAAAAGAATAAGTCCAGAGATGTAAATGTAGCATAAATGTACTATATATAAGCAGGCACACACACACACACACAACCCCCTTCCCCACCCAAACAAAAAAGCAAACTCACGATCTACAAACATCATAGGGTTTAGAGACTGATCTAAAGAGGAAGATATGAACGGATCATTTATTGGAGTAAATAAGATCCATGACAAAGACACTGGCAACAGAACATCATCTATGATGGAGGCTAGTCAGGAACGGAGCATCTACTAGACGAGATACATCCAATATTAAGGATGGAGTACCAGATATGAGATCTGTGGTGGAGGTAGAGATTGTTGTATCCACGATTGAGGCAGAGCAAGAGTAGGAATGTCTTAGAAGATGAGATCCATAAGCATAGTAGGGTCTCCGAGTATAGTTCAAATTCTATCTAGAGAGGAGGAGATTATGACATCCACATTAGAGGAAGGCAGTGAAGAAGCATCAAATAAAGGATATTAAATGTGTGACCATGGTACAATTGGCAATGGACAATGACAACAAGAAGCTAGGGAGTCATGCCTTGGAAATGAAGGCGGCCTTGCATAGGCAGCGAAGGCAGCACTAAGGAGATAAAAAGCATGTTGTACAAAGAAATGAGGGTCACAGGTAGTCCCAGATGTCATGAATAGAGAATTAACAATGAATGTGGAGCGGCAACCTTGAGGAGAAGTGCATGTGTATCTCATTGAGATGGGCCTACAGGCTACAGAGGGATGACAAGAGAGCATGGCTCCCAAAGGCAGCAATAGAGAACAACTAGAGCACGCAGCAATGGAGGACAAATGCAAACTGGAAGTGGCAACAAATATGAAGAACATAATCCTGTAGTCAAGTGTCTAGTGTCTGATCAAGGCATTAGACGTTGTGGAGGATGCATGGAACATTGCAGAAGTGATGTTATACAGAATGAACTGGGCAGAAACACACATTATCAGGAAGGCAAGGATGTTGCCCAATGCTGGTCGTGTGACCCAACACAGATGCAAGCTCTACTCCAAAGTGGGAGAGACCTCTGCCCAGTGCCCAGCGCAAAAATAAGCTCTAGACGTGGAAGGTGATAAAGGGCAGAGCTTGGAGAGTAGCACCTAGGATTTGGGTGAGGATAGAGAGAGCTTACTACTGCTCAGATGACACATTAGGAAAAACCATAGACTTGGTTATAACTGATGAGGGCAATGCCCATATTATACTTAATATGGTAAGTTCTAAATAAGTTCAAGTATATAAAGTATTTTAACAACAATATGAATAGAAATACCCCAAATGATTGATATCAATCACAAAATGAAGATAGAATAAGAAAGATTAGTGAGAAGAAAGATGAAAGGTTATCTAAAGTACACAGATAAGCTTTACTCCTTAACAACATAAACATATTCTTAGTCCAATACTTAATTAGAGTTGTTATGAGCTATGTGACATGACGAAGCAGCTAAAATAATTGAGTTTCTCAGTTCAGCACATCTCACTTGTAACCTCATCAACATGTGATTCCACAGAATATGAATATCATTAATTCTGTGTTTCCTAAGTATTGACATAGGCACAGAACAATACAATTTCAATTAGTTTCAGATCCTACTTGAGTAAAATCCATTCAAATCTATTTTCTTAAAATATTAAAAGTCAAGGAAATTTGCTAAGAGCATTGAAATTACAGATCCTTTTACTTTACAAAAATGCAATGGAATTGAAATACACATGTTTACTGCACAAAAGCAAAAAGGATAGTAGTGGATCCTACAACTAAATCAATGAAATCCTCTCCTTCTGAAACCTAAGGATTCTTGCATTCAGCTTATTAGAGTAGAAATAGGAAAAGAAAATTTCTATTCCTTTCTACTCTAATAGCTTAATCTTTATCTGGTTTAATAGCATAATGACCCACTCTTACACTTACTATGCCTTTCCTAACTACTTTTTCCCTCCAGTGAAGGTTCACTCCCACGTCCTGTAGATTTTAAGGTAATAAAACGCTCTTAGGACAGGCTGCATCATGTACAGGTGCTTGCTTTTTTGCAGATCTAGCTAAAACATTTAATTGAAAAGGCAGATGACATGTTTAGGGACTATTCAGAGGTAGCCAAAGTGAAAAAATAAATTAGTGTCAACAAAACAGTGATATGACCTGAAGTCGTGAAGTTAGTAGGCAATTTGAAACAGCATGAAAAGAATAACAATGTTGTGCTTTCAATTTTAAGGGCTGGAAAGGCATGAGCATAATGCATTACCTAGAAAAGTTACACAATTCACAGTTAGCAAAGCACTTGGTCTATGAAAGTATTTTCAAGTGATTAGATGAATCTGAAATGATGAAATTAAGAAAAAGGAAGGAAAAGAAACAAAAAAAAGCCAAGAAATACCTGTTAGTACAAAAAGTTGTAACAATACTGCGTGAGAAAATCATGCTGCATGCAAAATGTATTCAATGCTTATTCCCTTGAGTACCTTTTCAGTAACCAAACAATAGATATTAATATCTTAACCACATTCAACTTTCACTAACTTCCTCCAAACTTTCCTGATTTAGAGAAATATTGCAACCATACCATATACTATTTAAGAAAATCATGCTGCAAAATGCATTTGAGGTTGTAGAAAAACGAAACCCTAGAAAGCATACTATATTAGAGAGATCATCTCAATATATATAGAGAATACAAACGAGTATTGAGTTATGGACAATGTAAACCAATAACTCAATTAACTTATTATCTAAACTAACACTCTCCTTCAAACTAGAGCATAAATATCTAACATACACAGCTTGCTACATAAGTTAGAAAACACCTGGAGTGAGACAGTTTTAATAAGAAGATCTGCTAACTGCTTCGAAGAAGGGGTGAACTGAAAAGTAAGCACCTTCTTGGTCCAAGCATCTCTGACGAAATGACAGTCAACCTCAATGTGATTCTTTCATGGAATACAGGATTCTGAGAAATATAGATTATCACAATGCATACGCAAAGGTCCAAGCTGTCTAAAACCAAGCTCCATCAGTAAATTCTTTAACCAAACCATCTCACATGCAGTATGAGTCATGGCTCTATACTCTGCTTCTGCACTTGAGTGAGATACAATATCTTATTTTTACTCCTCCAAGTCATAAGATTTCCTCCAACAAAGGTACAGCATTCAGTAGTAGTAGAATCTTGTCTCCGTGGTCACCAGCATAACCTGAATCAGAGTATCTAGAAATGCGTACATGTCTATGTTTCCTCTACACCAAGCCTTTTTTGAACAACCCTTGATATAAGCTAAAATTCTTAGCGCAAATGATCAATGAGCCTGTCTAAGCTAATGCATGAACCTACTCAGTACACCAATAGCAAAAGTATATCTGGCCTAGCAATGATGAGATAGATCAACTTTTCAATCAATCTCGTACATCTTTCTGGATCATCAAGTGTATGATTGTCATCAAACCATAAGTTCACATTAGCTTCCATTGGAGTGCTAGCGGGCTTGTACCCTAAAAGTCACGTTTCCTCAAAAAAAATCCAGAGTATACTTTCGTTGAGAAAGTACACTATGTTTTTGATGTGTAACTTCAATTCTCAGAAAGTATTTAAGCGTCCCCATATCCTTGATCACAAAATGGCGCTTAAGATACTCCTGAAAGTACACCTAGAGGGGGTGAATAGGTGTACCGCTAAACTAATGAACTAAATGCGAAAATTAAAACTAATTGCAACTACACTTAATGCAACCAACGAGTGTAGCCGAATTCCCCGTGAAGGGCTCTGGACTAACTCCTCTGATTCCTCTGAATAAAGAGTTGAGACGCTATATGAAGCTCTCGTGGTTAAGCATAAGTGAGGCACACACAATCAAACCAAGCATATAAATAATATGGCAATATAAATGATGCAATGCACAAATAAAAGGAGAGGAAGTTGGGAGTCAATTGATCAAACGCAAACAAGAAGATATGTTACGAGGTTCGAGCACCGAGCTCTACATCCCCGCTTTCACCGAGAAGGATTTCCAATCCACTAGGAGTACCGAACTCCTCTCTCAAACCAATACCACCTCAACCGAGGCAATACAAAATGGTTCTACCGAAGACCGGAGTACCGAACTCCACAAGCCAACCAATACATCTCCACCGAGGCAAACTCAAACACCACCTCGCACAAGAGGGTAGGCCCTTAGCCAAACAATCACA